>JASIRB010003648.1:0-124997 GCA_030323885.1 Branchipolynoe longqiensis
TTAACAGGAATAAAATCCTGTTTGACTATGTTGTATATGTTAGAATGAGGTTCTGGATGTTTCTTTGATTTTCATGTTACATGAGTGATATTAACCTATTTTTGTTAATCACATTCACGTGCCTACATTGAAATGTACATGGTTGCATTGATTGTTCTAACATCCTGTACTGTTCACTTACATAATCTCATGAAACAAATAATAAAAATTAAAGCGAACCTATTTGCGTTAGATTTTATGGTAAATTACTAACTTAGTGATTGATGCAGATATACAATATTTATTGCGGTATGATTTTCCTGGGTTTGACCAAATAAACCCATCTATAACAATTTGCTGTGTACACCAACATTTATTTCACATATTTTCTTTTAAAATATCTCCAAAATTAACCTTCTAAAATAAGAAGTCCTCCGATATATAGTAGCGATTGACCTGATATATATATGAGACTGTCTCAAAAGGTGCTAAGCAATATGGGACAAAACTTTGTCCATTGTAACGATCAGAATATTATCTGCTTATTCATTTGCTCAGAATAAACTGATTTGTTTTTACATGGTGTTTCATAATCCCAATAGAATACATATTGATTTGAAGCAAATGCCCTTGTGTTTTCAGTGTAACTGTTTCTGTGCTCTTTTGTGTCAATCATTACAATGGACAACAAAAAAGAAGAGTTATCACCTTTTGAGACAGGCTCATATATATCAGAAGATATATAGGAAGAAAATTTTAAACTATCATATCATACAGATTATCTGTGACTTAAGAGAATAGCAGTAAACACGCCGGGCGCGGTTTAACGGGGTTATACTGTATGTACATACAAAGCAATAATCAAAGCGTCCACGTGCATTGTATATTACATGTCCTCAAATTCAAAGTCGAAGCCAAAGCTCAGTTAAATGATCCGTTAATTCAAACAAATTTCTAGGATCCTTTCAAGTTTGGTTTAACGGGGCTATACTGAATCTCGTGTTCATTAAAGAACCTGTATGAAATCTTAAAAAAAGCCCCCCCCAGGCCCCTCCAACCCTCCTCCCTATCTTAACCCCCCCCCCCCCCCCCCGCCCTCCCTGCTTTTCCACTCCAGTCTCAACGGCTGAAGGCCTCCGACCCCTTCAATACACCTCCATACAAATTTCTAAAAAAGCCCCTTTGGGGCGCCATCTATGTGCAGGTAGCCTAACCACGACTTGGCCCGAATAAAGAGGTTGGTGTCCGGTAATGGCGCCAACTAAAGATCCACCAGGGGGCGGGATAATGGAGGCTGAGAAGGCATTAACTCTGCCTGTGTTAGAGGAGCGCTCCTCCATACAAAGTATTCCCAAGACATGACCGTCTCAATAATGAAAAAAAAAAGTTAGTTTTATTTAACGACGCCTCTAGAGAACATTGATTTTTGTCATCGGCTATTCGATTTTAAAGTTGCATCGTCCGATGGTCTTGAGTTTCTGACATTTTTCTGAGTTAAGTAAATTAAATTGATCATTATTATTTACGTTACTTTAGTTTGAAGTAACTTTTAATTGAAATGGCTACCTTTTGAGCTATTTGAAATTCAAACATTTGAAAATAATTTTGACAAGCACGCCAAAACTCTGATACCATAGGCTTCTGCAGTAACAGGTTCTATTAAATTGACTCAGCGTTCCCTTCTATGTGGCAACAAATACTTAAGTAGCGCATCAGTATCTAAGTTAGATATGTAGAATCAAATCTAGATAATTGTTTTGATTTTGAAAACTTGATGCTTCATCGGACTATGCAGCTTTAAACATATGGTCATTCTGACATATTTCTTTGGAGGAAACCTGCTGCCGCCACATAGGCTGATAGGTTAGTCTTTCCGATAAGCAGGAAGGGGACTGTTATGTGCACTTTCCCACAGACAGGACAGCACATACCACAGCCTTTCATGACTCGGTTTGACTCGATCGTGAACCGAAGTGCCGAACTTCTGCACGTGAGTCCGGAGCTCTACCCATTAGGCCACTGCGCCCGGTGTATATTGCTTGTTTGTGTGTTGTTGTTTTACGTCCTAGCAACATCTAAGGTCATATCAGGATGGGTACCGACTTGTGGCAGTGCACACTCATGGTGACTTTATAGTGCTGCCCCACTGGGACACCAGGCCACCAGCACCATGACCTGATATCCCACATTTTCCTGACACTGAGCGAACCAGTCCTTGCCCTATCCTAATAATGCCAAGCGCCTGGCTAGGAAACGACAAGAGTCAATTTTTAAGTCATTGGTTTGACTCGACCAGGGTTCGAACCCACGATCCGATGGTCTACCAACACGGGAGACGGACGCTCTAACTCATTCAGCCATCCCGTCTGGTCTAAGTATATTGCAACTCAAAGTATGGGTCCAGTGGTGGCTTGCATCAAGTGGTGCGTGGAGTAATGCTTACTTTAGTTGTATGTACTCAGGGACTCATCAGGTGTGACTCAGTGGGTGTGGTAGCCTAATCGGTAGAGCGCGGGCTTCGTGTGCGGAAGATCGCGAGTTCGGATTGTTTGTTTGATGGTTGTTGTTTTATGTCCTAGCAACATCTAAGGTCATATCAAGACGGGTACTGACTTGTGACAGTGTGCACACATGGCAACTTTATAGTGCTGTCCCACTGGGAAACCAGGCCGTCAGCACCATGACCTGGTACCCCACTCAGTCGCATTATCCTGACACTCAGCACACCAGTCCTTGCTCTGTCCTAATAATGCCAAGCGCCTAGCTAGGAAGTGACAAGCATACATTTTTAAGTCATTGATTTGACTCGACCAGGGTTCGAACCCGCAACCCCACGATCTACCAGCAAGGGAGACGGACGCTCTAACTCATCGGGAGTTCGGTGCCTGGTCAATTCAAACCAATGACTTTAAAATTGATACTTGTCGCTTCCTAGCCTGATGCTCAGTATTAATAGGATAGGGCAAGGACTGGTTAGCTCAGTGTCAGGATAATATGATAATATAACTGAGTAGGATATCGGGTCATGGTGCCGGTACCCTGATTTTCCGGGGGAGGGACAGCACTCTAAAGTCACCATGAGTGCGCACTGTCCCAAGTCAGTACCCCGTCGTGATATTACCTTAGATGTTGCTAGGATGTGAACCCCAACAAACAAACATCAGAGGTGACATCCTTCCTGACATAGCGTCAACAAATGTATCATGTAGGCAACACTACGTTTTCCTTTCTCAAATACAATATTTGCACAGCCAGGAATTTTTCCTTGGTGTTGAAAATCAATTCTTGGAACGGATGACGGATTTCCTAATCGACTGAACGGCCGGAAGAGCAGCGCTCTGGCACTGTTAAAGACATTATTAACTGAATAAACTAGATTTTAGTATAAACAAATATATATTAAAATATATATTTAAGAAAAATAAAATAGTGCTGAAGGCACGAGGCAGTATTTGGGGGGGGGGGGGTTGAGGGTGTACCCCGCCCTGCCCCCTTGGCAATTTTGAAATCTAGGGGCTCTAAAATGCCACATCCAACCATTTCAGGGAGGTTATTACTGGAATATGTTGTTATTTTTATGGTGGGAGTGGAACCAACTCCCCCCCCCCCCACTAACTACAACACTGGCATCAGAGTTGTGTTGGTAGGCAATACAAACCCATACTGATATTACGATTGTATTTGCCATTACTTGCCTTCGATGAGAGGAATATTAATCATATGCATGATACGGGTAAGCGTGAATACACATCAATATGGGATTGCTATGAACAGGCACACATCATCGTCATCCTCGTTGTCATTGTCACACATCTTTCACATTCATATATACATTTGTGCATATATTATGGCATCTGTTTAGCCGGGGGAACAGCCAGCGCACCAAGTGGTGGGTTTGATCATTTTGATTACACAGTACAGGCTGAGTGAGCTGTCTTGGTAGTATAGGCTCTTTGTATAAACATAGACACTAATAAAGTCTGTACTAGGCTACTAAATTACTGAAACGTACAATCCTCCAAGCATTGTTTATCCCATCATTACTAACAACCTAGTTACTCAAACTACTTCATGTAGTCAAAACCTTTTAAGCATAACCCTATAAGCTAACCACACTCTATCTAACAGAATAAACAAATCATTCTACTAACACTCACTCCATCTCAAAATGTTAACTCCAACAACATGATACTTATGCAATTCACAACATAGTAGGCATACAAACCTATGAAGGGAAACTATGCACCTAACCACTCCGTAATGTAAAGCTCTAATCAATACACATGTATGTATCAAGTGTGTAGGAATACAACATATAACTGCTATTTTTGTATGTGAATTGTCAAACTATACTATATGTAAGTCTTTGAATGTTTGATATTGTTATTTCAGCTGATTTGGGCTAACTGCATATATTGTAAATAACTGTATTGTCACATGGCTGGAAGATCAGTGCCACGGCGCTGACAAAAGACTTTATTCAATGAATAAACTATATTTACACCCAAAAAAGACATGATTAGTCATTGCTTCATCAGATTCAGTAGCATCTGTTCGCCAGTATGCATTTGAAGTACCCTCAAAATGCAGTGTTTATCCAAACTTTGGAATGGATGGTAGTATTTCCGCTATTAAAAAAATCCTAGTTCGGCTAAATCATTTTTTTAAATAAATTGGTGATCGCCCTTTTGATCACACAAACCAGGGCTGGGTGAGCAATTCTTTTTGTTTTTTAATTAAAAAAAAAAAAAATTCTCAGTTTTTAAACAAAAATATTGGACTACCCTCGGCTGATAAAAGGATTAGATGCCATTCATGGACACCGCAATGTTTTCAGTCAACCAATGAACAATGTATTCTCATTTTGAAATTGTTTATATCATACAGTTCTAGAAGTTTAAATTGTCCCCTTTCCCTTAGCCTTCAGAGGGTCCGACCTTGACTAAGGTTCGGTTGTTGGAGTTTTACGTCCTGGCAACATCTACGGTCATATCAGGACGGGTACTGACTTGTGACAGTGTGCACTCATGGCTACTTTTATGATGCTGCCCCATTGGGAGACCAGGCTGTCAGCACCATGACCTGATATCCCACTCAGCCACATTATCCTGACACCCAGCCAACCAGTCCTTGCCCTATCCTAATAATGCCAAGCACTAGGCTAGAAAGCGAAAAATATCAATCATTAAATCATTGGATTGATTCGACCAGAGTTTGAATCCCCATGATCTACCAAAACGGGAGACGGACGCTCAACCGTCTAGTACCCCTTTTTACTGGGAGAGAACCAAACCGACGTTGGCAATATCACACTAGATTACATTTACTATTTGGTATGTTGGGGGTTTTACATCCTACTAACATCGAAGATCATATCAGGACGGGCACCAACTTATGAGAGTGCGCTCTCATAGCAACTTTTATAGTGCTGCCGGACGCTCAACTCATTTGGCCCTCCAATCTGGTTCCTTAAGCCCCAGTCACACATAGCCGGACGAGCCCCGGATTTTGAGCCTGACCACCCACGGACCAATGGCCCGGACTGTCCCAGACCACCACAGATAAAATCACTGTTTTCGTCGATTTTGCCTCGCAGTCACACTTTCCCACATGAGCCCCGGACCGCCCCCGGACTGCCCCCGGACTGGGCCGCACCGGCCCCGAACGAAGCCGGACCACCCCTGGACTGCCCCGGACCACCCCCGGACTATCCCGGATCACCCCCGGACTATCCCGGATCACCCCTGGTCTTACGGGGGCAGTCCGGCAGTGGTCCGTGGCTAGGCCGGGGGTACTCCTGGATAGTCTGGGGTCAAACCGTGGCTCAAAATGACCCTGTACCACCCCTGGACAGGCCTGGTCCACCCCCGAAATACCCAGACCACCTCCGAATCAGGCCGGATTGAGCCCGGATCGCAAAATCCCCCACACCACCCCGGATGTTTTAAACATTAAAAAATATCCAGGGCTGACCCCGGATGGCGCCGGACGAGCCACGGATCAGGCCAGATCGGGGGGTGTCGGCACGGACGAGCCACGGACGAGCCACGGATCACCCCGGATCGTCCCGGATGGCAATCCGGGGCTCGTCCTGCCCCTAATCCGGGTATGTGTGACTGGGGCTTTAGTAATCATGATCGGCTGTGTGTAATGACCCCCCCACCCACCACGACCAATGAGCGCCTACGAACACCTACCTACGCCTGCTACACGGCCGTGCTCACTCATCGATCTCCCTGCAGGCATGCATCTGGTCACGTGACTAACGACGCCGGACTAGACGCTGTGACCGGCCACATGCTCCGTCATTCCTGACACGTACTACGGACCAGCGTCCGATGAATCCCGACAGTCGGCGGGAGAGGCGGCGAGGTGAGCGATAAATCAGGATGTGACAAATGAGGGCCCAGTATCTAGTTCACATTGATTCACCCACTGAACGCCGACACAAAGGGAAATACAGTACTGCATTGTCATTACATCTTACATATATATATATATATCTTAGATATATATATATATATATATATATATCTGAAGTGGGCGAGACTACTCGACCGATTATTTGCGGGCTCGCATTTTGCCATTATGCGCGAGATCGCAACTGCCACATTTGCGAGCTCACATTTTGCCATTATTTGCGAGCTCGCAACTGCCACATTTGCGAGGCCGGGTTCCCTGCTGTAAAGCGTTGCTGGGATACGTCAATTGTGACTATCCTAGCAACGATAGGAGGTCGGGCGTTCGGACCCAGACCCATTGGACGTGTTTTTGCATGCTTCGATGTTTCAGCCGAATATTTAGGATTTTATTGTGGAAATTCAAAACTTATTTAACTTAATTATGTGGGAGGTAATTTAACTAATAACATACATTATATTGCTGAACCATATTTAACTAATAACATTTGTTATATTGCTAAATTCATCCTGTTAGTAAGAGGTAAGAATAAAACGGTGAGCTCCTAAGAAATGACATGAACGTTCCTTGCATTCTTTACTATTGTCCAGACTTATATTATTAACCGCTATGGTCAACTTCAGATTTATATTTTGATTGCTCTATAATCTTATTTAATTAAGGGCCTTCCGCCCCACGGTCTGTAAGGAGTCAAACTCTCCACCTAGAACATTGCTACCCAAGGGTAAAGCTGGCAGGGAGGCGGACAACCGGCGGTGGGAGGCACAAGGAAACAATTATTTATATTAACACGGAAACAATTATTTATATTAACACGTAGGCTCGCCTTAAGCGGGGGTGGAATAGCCCAACGGTTAAATATATATATATAATATATATATATATAATATATATATATATACCAACCAAGCAACAACCAAACAACCAACCAACCAACAACCAATCCACAACCAACCAAGCAACAACCAAAAACCAACCAAGCAACAACCAACAACCAACCAAGCAACAACCAAGCAACAACCAAACAACCAACCAACCAACAACCAACCAACCAACAACCAATCCACAACCAACCAACCAACAACCAATCCACAACCAACCAACAACCAATCCACAACCAACCAAGCAAGAACCAGCAACCAACCAAGCAACAACCAAGCAACAACCAACCAACCAACAACCAACCAACAACCAATCCACAACCAACCAACCAACAACCAATCCACAACCAATCCACAACCAACCAACAACCAACCAACAACCAATCCACAACCAACCCACCACCAACCAACCAACCAACAATCAACCAACAACTAACCAACAACCAACCAACCAACAACCAATCCACAACCAACCCACAACCAACCAACAACCAACCAACCAAAAACCTAACGAACAGATGGGAAGAGTAGGACGGTCCAAACATGTGCTCCAACCACTATCAAAAGCAACTACCTGTTAGGAAGCAGTCTCCATATGATATTTGAAAAAATGGGACGGTCCAAACATGTAGGACTGTCCAAACATGTGTTCTAACCACTATGAAAGCAACTACCTGTTAGGAAGCAGTCTCCATCCATGTGCTTAAGCAGCCTCAACTAAACAGGGCAAAGTCAGGCAAAGCCGGGAAAAGTCAGGCAAAGTCGGGCAAAGTCAGGCAAAGTCAGGTAAAGTCGGGCAAAGTCAGGCAAAGTCGGGCAAATTCAGTCAAAAGCCACGCATCACCACGCATCAAGCGTAACAAATCGCTCCAAAAGCGATTCGTGACGCACGCGCGACGCACGCGCGAGAAATGCACGCACCAGTGTGTTCGGGTTCTCTTTATTACATACATTTTGATTTTTGATGCATGCGCAACGCTTGACGCACGCGCCAGTTACGCGTCCAGTGTGTTCGCAGCTTAAATCTGAATAGACTTGTTTTCGCCATTAGACAGTTTGTCGATAGAAAGCCCGAGCCTACACTTTTACCGACCCAAGGGATTTTTAACCTCCCACACCACATAGACATGGTATGAGAGCAACTGGCCTTTGATGACGCTGTAAGTTAACCACAGCGATGGAAATCCAAATTGACAGAGGTGGGGGCACGGGGAATCGAACCACCAACCTTCAGATTAGGAGTCTTACCCAGAAAAAAGTCAGACACTCTAACCACTCCACCACAGAGAACACCATATCCCAAGAGAACAACATATCTACATTTATTACAGATAGACGTACATATCAATCATTCACACTAACATTATTTGATATTTAAAAACTTTGACGAACTGGACTGCACAGCCACTGAAAGAAGGTCTAAATCTGGGATATTACTGCATCATGACCCGATTTCCCACTCAGTCACATTATCCTTAAACTGAGCTAACCACTCCTTGCAGATTCTGTAAGGTATATGTAAATACCGCTGGTCACATTATCCTTAATCTGAGCTAACCACTCCTTGCAGGATCTGTAAGGTATATGTATGTATCACTGGTCACATTGTCCTTAAATTGAGCTAACCACTCCTTGCAGATTCTGTAAGATATATGTATGTACCGCTGGTCACATTATCCTTAAACTGAGCTGACCACTCGTTGCAGGATCTGTAAGGTATATATAGGCCTATGTACCGCTGGTCACATTATCCTTAAACTGAGCTAACCACTCCTTGCAGGATCTGTAAGGTATATGTTGGCCTATGTACCGCTGGTCACATTATCCTTAAACTGAGCTGACCACTCCTTGCAGGATCTGTAAGGTATATGTAGGCCTATGTACCGCTGGTCACATTATCCTTAAACTGAGCTAACCACTCCTTGCAGATTCTGTAAGGTATATGTATGTACCGCTGGTCACATTATCCTTAAACTGAGCTAACCACTCCTTGCAGGATCTGTAAGATATATATATATATATATGTATGTACCGCTGGTCACGACCAGACGGTGTGGCCGAATGAGTTAGAGCGTCCGTCTACCGTGTTGGTAGATCGTGGGTTCGAACACTGGTAGAGTCAAACCGATGACTTAAAAATTGATACTTGTTGCTTCCTAGCCTGGCACTTGGCATTATTAGGATAGGACAAGGACGTGTTGGCTCAGTGTCAGGATAATGTGACTAAGTGGGATATCAGGTCATGGTGCTGATGGCCTGGTCTTCCAGTGTGGCAGCACTACAAAGTCGCCATGAGTGCGCACTGTCACAAGTCAGTACCCATCCTGATATGACCTTAGATGTTGCTAGGACGTAAAACAACAACAAACAAACAGCAAACCTCTGGTGACCGGCGGGTACTGCCTACCGCGCCGGGACCAGCGCACGGACGAGAGGATATAACAGTGTATAAATAAATCACAAAATTGTAGAGCTAAGTAAAACGAGTTATACTGTATTGTACACGCACAAAAAAAAACACCAAACAAATTTTTATGTTTTTTTTGGTTATCATTTGATAAGGAGATAAGCTGGATGCTTTAGCATGGAAATGGAATGGGAAAATCACCATGCAAGTGTCACCCAATCTTCGTGAAAATGGGCCAATCGATAGAAAACAGGTATGCAAACATGAATATGGTAGTTTAAAAAATGAATACCCTCAAATTTGAGCGATTTCGAGAGGTATTGGTTGACGAAAAAGTATTCACATCACTTTTCATACAGTGGCACCTCGGTGAGGCGTACCTGGCCTCGGTATGGTTTCAACATGGCCGCGGCGTGAATAGCGTCAATAGCTGATGATAAAAATCTGTGCGCTCTAGAGGCGTTGTTAAGGCCTAGTCACACGAGGCCTGCGTTCACTTACGATCGATCTGCAAGGATTTTGCAATTAAATTATGACCATCTTACCACCACCTTGCGACTGATCGCCGAATGCTCTGCGAGCGATCGCCAACTGATCGCCAACAATTTCGTCTTTTTTGGTCGGCGATCGTTCGCCGACCGATCGTCGACTGATCTGCGACCATAGTAGCAGTATTCAAGCATCACGCAAGGCATTTTGAAGTTAAATTACGACCATCTTACGACCATCTTACGACCACCTTACGACAACGTTACGACTAATCGCCGAGCGATCGCCGACCAATGCGATGTGGCGCATGTACGATGACATCACAACGTCGCCTCATGCATCATTGTCGACATGGTGACGTATTAAATAGTTTGTTACAAATTGTGTCAATTTTGTCTTAAGGAGATCAGACTTTTGGTCATGGATCGATCATAAGCGAACGCAGCCCGTCGTGTGACTGAGGCATTAAATAAAACAAACTCTCTGTACTAATGAGATGACATAGCGGGCTCTCTTTTATGTTGCCGGCTTGAGGCCTTGTCCATGTGGCAGAAACCTTGACAGGAAGAATGCATTAAGACGCAGGAGGGCTAGGTATAAAAAAAATATACTTGTCAACAAGAGCCTGGAATAATGTGTTGTTAAATGCCCCTTGCCACTATGCAGAGCAATCTTTCAGGATATTAACTGTCTGTAATTATATAGGTCAAAGTTTCATAGAACCCCATCATAATATATATATTCCAACACCGATGTATTGTTTGTTGGGGTTTCACATCCTAGCAACATGTAAGGTAATACCAGGATCGGTAGCGACTTGTCACAGCGCGCACTCATGGCGACTTCATTGGCGTGCTGCTCCACTGGTAGACCAGGCGGCAGGCACCATAACCCGGTTTCCACTAAGTCAGATTATCATGATACTGAGCTAGCCAGTACCTAGTCCTATCCTAGTAATGCTGAGCACCAGGCTAGGTAGCCACAAGTACACATTTTGTAAGTAACTTGGATGGGTTTCAAACTCCCAACCTTTCACACGCTAAGCCTGCACTCTACTGGTTTGGTTACTGGCGCAGTGGCCAAATCGGTAGAGCGCGGGCCTCATGTTCGGGAGATCAGGAGTTCGGTCCCCGGTCGAGTCGATCCAATAACTTATATAATTGATACATGTAGCTTCCTAACCAGGCATTTGGCATTACTAGGATAGGGCAAGGACTAGTAAGCACCGTGTCAGGATAATGTGACTGAGTGGGATATCAGGTCATTGTGCCGGCAGCCTGATTTCCCATTGGGGCAGTGCTATAAAATCACCATGAGTGCGCATTGTCACAAGTTTGTACCCATCCTGATATGACCTGAGATGTTGCCAGGACGTAAAACTACAACAACCATCTACTGATTTGGCCACGCTAATATTACTATTAGTGATAACAATATGGAACTAATAATCAAATAACTATGTGTACATATCTTGTTTATTATCTATTATCGGTAACCTGAGCAGCATTTGGGATGTGGACTTATCAAAGGATGATGAAAATATCATGGACAAAGAAGATCACCAACAAAGAAGTTCTCAGAAAAATTAAAAATAAGAAAAGCTTGTTTGCCACTATACAGACAAAGAAACTTATTTATTTTGGCCACATCATTCGTCAGAGTTCAATATACCGTACATTGTTGGAAGGGAAGGTGAATGGCAGCAGAGGGAGAGGGAGACCAAGAACATCATGGTTTACAAATATTTCACAGTGGACAGGCTTGAATTATTCACAGTCTATCAGAACAGCACAACATCGGGACAAGTGGAGAACCATTGCATCCAACCCTCGACTACAGGACGGAACTATTGATTGATTGATTGAGGCATGTAAACAGCACAAAGCTTTGCATCTGCCGTTTGCATCTCCCGTTTGAGGGCGGTTGCTATGATACAGTGGGAATTGAACTCATGACCGACAGGTAGCACTGTACACATTCGGTCATCACATCTCAGCGGGTAATTCTGCCTGTATAACCCTCCCATATTGGGTTTGTTGGAGTTTACCTCCTAGTAACATCTAATGGCATATCATTATTGGTGCGTCGGGCCACTACCAACCCTGATCTGGCTGCTCCTCACAGCCTGATTGTGTTAACCCCTACTGGCTGGGGTTCACCCCCACTCAGGCAGAAGGGCCAGGTCCTGAGTGCCACTGCACTCAACCTGCCAGTGTTCACTATGTCATCCACATGGAATTCAGCTATAACCCAACCAAAATATATATATATATTATGTATATATATATACACACATATATATATATAGTTAGTATATGTATATACATGTATAAAATCATCGGTATGAGGTATTTCCTATTATTTCCTATTATTGTTGTGATCCATTATTGTCCACTGACAGACCCAGACTTATTCACTGCGGCACCCATTTACCTGCGGTGGCGCCACCACCGGCAGTTCTTGGTACTCATTCCTCAGAAGTTGTATGGATCACTTGCTGTGAAAAGTTTGTTGTGAGAGGTAGCTGTCAACCTGCTGTTGACCTACTGCTGCCTTCTACCTGCTGCCTTCTACCTGTCAAGCTTCTACCTGTCAGCAACAGTCAATACAGTCTACCTGATACCTGTATTGGAAGAGGAGGACAAGGCCACTGGGGGAACGTGAGATAAAACATTACATAGCTAATATCATGCCTCGACGACCTAGTCGAATTTCTCCGGGCCGATCACCTACATGTGTGTTGAAAACTGGTGTCGAGCTAATTTTAAATAAGGCCGGTGTGACATGTAGATTATAACGGGACATTGTTTGTACAATCCGGCCGGTGTTGCGTGCAAGTTCAGAGGCGGACATCTGCTAGATTCGCTTTATTTATTAGGAGCCATTTAATGATTCTGTACAAACATATTTTGAATTACATTTCCAATATTAGACCGACATGATAGTCGAGTTAACAAATATAAATGCAGTTAATCTAAGTTGATCGACAAACTGCTTGAATCACAATAATCGACACAAAATAATTAAGCATGTATTTTGTGTGTCGAGTTAATTTTAAATAAGGCCGGTGTGACATGTAGATTATAACGGGACATCGTTTGTACAATCCGGCCGGTGTTGCGTGCAAGTTCAGAGGCGGACATCTGATAGATTTGCTTTATTTATTAGGAGCCATTTAATGATTCTGTACAAACCAAGGAAGGACATAGAATATACTGCTTTCATACATAACTTATACTTTGGAGGAAGTTATTAGGAAGCCATTGATACATTCCTAAGATATGTACTTACTACTGCAGTTTTCATATGTTCTTCTATGGCATTAATTTGGGCTGCTACAGTCGTCACTGGACACTATTTATATTTGGACATTTTGACATTTTAACATGCTTGACTAGTTTTTGAGATTATAATCATCCTTCCATGATATTGTATGCGCCGGGCATTGTCAATGCCGAAAGTCAAAATATATTGTACGGACTGTGGCTTGGAGCATTGTCCGTCCAAAGACGGTGCATGCCGTGTAAAGACAAGAGGCGATGCGAACAGAAGAAGTACGCGGTCACTGACAAAGATGGCTATGGCGGCGAGCCCAACAGGGAAGGAGTCTGCGATGCGAAAGGATGCGGAGGATGATGAGATCGCAACCGAGCTCGGGGCGTTATCCCTGGATGACCAGGAAAGGTCATTAGCGGCAGACATTGAGAGGTTAAAACAAGAGGATCGGATAGAACGTCTCTACGCCGAGAAGAGGGAGCTGCTAGCGCGTCGAAATGGTCCTGCAAGATCGACGGTAACGCTGGATTCCAAGATGGCTGTCGAGGCTGACACGTATGTCTGTTCGTCGGTGACTGCCGATGACAAGCCACATGACGGAGGAAACCAGCCGAAGGTCAAGGGCATTCTTCGTACGGCACTAGCCGTTCTCGCTCTACATGTCGTCACTCGCCTGGGAGAAGGAGAAGGCATAAATGCTCACGTTCCTCCAGTAGCGGGAGCAGGAGTACCTCATCAGCCAGGCGTCGAAGACGTAAGTGGTCGTTGAAGCGCTTCATCGTCGGTTCGAAATCCTTAAAGAAATTAAACGCATACGAATTGATCGAGGCTTCTGTGCGGTGGATAACGGATATTCCAAATTTGTCGATAATGGACTATAAGGCATATTTGCTGCATATAGGATTTCTCTGTAACCCAGCTAAAGGTGGCGAATTCAAGGATACGGCCCATACGGAATATATACACATATGAGCCTGTCTCCAAAGGTGATAACTCTTTTTGTTCTTGTACATTGTAACGATTGACACAAAACAGCACAGACACGGTTACACTGAACACACAAGGACATTTGCTTCAAATCAATATGTATTCTATTGGGATTATGTCACACCATGTAAAAAACAAATCAGTTTATCCTGAGCAAATGCATAATCAGATAGTATGTTGATCATTACAATGGACAAAGTTTTGTCCCATATTGCTTAGCACCTTTTGAGACAGTCTCATATACCTACAAGCTCAACTGGCTAGGCATACAAATAACACATCACATAATAAATAGCACTTCCTGCCTGCCGTATATCGTAATATTTTACCCATAGGGCTACCCACAAGGGAAGCGAGCCGGCATTCTTATTGATTCAGCAACCGCATATAGTAGTTTCGGACGATATTGAATTTTGTTTGTGCCAGAAGGACCGAAGAGCCAAGGACCTCAGCTATCAATATACATTACTATTTTTTTTAAACGGGGGGAGGGGGGGGGGACAATATCAACAAGCAGCCACAAAAAGTCGACTCCGTTTTAGTGCACAGGGATAATGATTTCCGAGATATCGGTTGCCAGGTTACTGTGGTGACAAATAGAACAGTTACACCAAGATTGTGAATTACTATTACTTCACACTGTCAGGAACCTGTCAAGAAACTGTGTAGTATGGGTGACAGCGAAAAGAAGAAGAAACCCTCAGTAAAAGACAGCGTAAATGGGGCCTCTGTACACAGCTAAGAGTAGGTGTGTTGCCCGGCATCGTGAGGACATTGCCTCTTTTAGTTTGCTGGGGTCTTACATCCTGGGAACATCTAAGTTCATCAGGGGCATAGCTAGACCTATAACAATGTGTGCTCCTAATTTCAGCAGGGGGTTTAGGGGGCCGCTTAAGCTTAAGCTGGCGGATTTTACACATTTTAGACTTGAGTTTTCGATACTCCGGACTACTACATGCCTCCTCTCTCTCTCTCTTTTTTTGTTGTTGTTGTTGTTGTTGACAAAACGATGTGGACTTTTTGGCGTACGCACATATGCCTAGCTATGCCCCTGGTCATATCAGGATGGGTACCGACTTGTGACAGTGCACACTCCTGCTAATAGAGTGGGACGTAGCTCAGGTGGTAAAGTGTCCACCTGTGAAGGTGTCGGTCATCCGATCGATCCTGCTCAGTGGACCCATTTGCAGTGTCAGCTATTTTCCATTCCAACCAGTGGTCCACAACTGTTTCATCAAAGGCTGTGTGTGGTATATGCTGTACTGTCTGTGGGAAAGTGCATATAAAAGACCCATTGCTGCTTATCGGAAAGAGAAGCCTATGTGGTAGCAGCAGGTTTGCTTCAAAGAACTATGTCAGAATGACCATATTGTAAAATATTCCGATAATGATGCACTGGTGGGGGAATGCAAATGGTCTATTGTTGAAAAAGGTATATTGGGCCAGGTGCATAGATGTTTATGTAGTTGCTGGTGGTGTTTGATTCATTGGTAAATAGTCATTGCGTGTTAGTCAGATAGTGTGTAAGGGCCACTTGGAGCTCTACCCACTACCCCCTCCCCCCTCTGCTAGTCATGGATCACCACACACTCAGCTCAGGGCTGGTGGTGGCCAGGGGTGGTAGGAAGATCACTGTAACCATGGGACACAGGAATGCTTGATGTTCATTGGTAGACCTGTAGATGCTTGATTCTCATTTGGAGAATGTGGTCAGGTGATATACCATACTGGATCCATGTACCATATAAATAACAAACCTGAGGGATTGGCTCTCTACTTTCATTCTTTAAATACTCTTCCTTTCTCTTTTTGACTTTACTGATTTCACTATAGCCTACCTAAACAACCACAGATTCCAGCCGTGGACTTTTCATGGACATAAGAGGTCCAATAGCCGATGATACGAAAATCAATGCACTCTAGAGGCGTTGTTAAATAAAACAAGCTTTGCTTTTTACTTTTTACTCATGGTGACTATATAATGGTGATCCTCTGGGAGACGAGGACACCTGCACCATGACCCAATTTCCCACTCAGTCACATTATCCTGTTAATGAGGTAACCAGTCCTTGCCCTATCCTATTAAATCCCGAGTGCGTAAGTAGCGACAAATTAGTATTAATTTTGGACTCAACTGATTCATTTGACTCAACCGGGAATTGAACACCTAACGTTCTGCACGGGAAGCCTGCGCTCTACCGATTCGGCCCCTGCCTCCGGTTAAAAGAGGGTCATGTTGTGACTGCTGACGTCATAACCCGTGTTTACACGGGCGAGTTAAAACGGCTCAAATAAAGCGCCTTGCCTAGTTTGTTTACATTCGCCGTGTAAATGCGACGCTGAAGCGGATTAGGGCTGATTCGATTCATATTATTCACTTTATGTAAACCGCCTTGAGAGGTGGTTTATATAAAGCGAACTAGCTTAAGCACGTCACACGCATGCGCAGTCGATACCTGAGTTTGTTGATTTTCCGGTCGAACAAAAGCGCATATTATAGAATTTAGTCTATGAAACCGCTAGCTGCGCGCAGATATTTTTTTCATGATTTATTTTAAGGTTTTCACTGCCCAGCAGAAGTTTTGACCGTTCCAAACCAATACGATTCAGTCCATACAGATCTAGGTCGAACCCACACTCTCTCATGGCGACGTCGACTAACCGAAACTGGCACTGGTTAGTCTGGACTTGCTCATGCGCAGATATCGATTTCCGCCTTAACCCGCTCCGTGTGTAAACGTGCCACTACTTCGCCTCATATAATTCACTTTGTCTAGTTTGGTTTACAATTGCCCGTGTAAAAATAGCTTTAGATACATAAACATGGTAAATAAATGAAGGCTTTGCTCATTCACAGTGTCAGTGTTACTTAAACAATTTCCTGTAATTACACATTGCCTGCCACACAGCCAGGTATGTATGGTGAGGTTTTTCTTTACGTTGCTTACATCCTGTTATCAAGCTATTTAAAACCACAGCAGCCAGAATTCACCTTTAATGCAGTTACGCATATATCATTTCCTCTTGTATGGACCAGGTGGGATGGCTGAATGACATGAGCGTCCGTCTCCCGCATTGGTAGATCGCGGTGGAGTCAAATCAATGACTTAAAAATGTATACTTGTCGATTCCTAGCCAGGCACTCAGCATTATTAGGATAGGGCTAGGACTGGTTGGCATGGTGTCAGGGTAATGTGACTGAGTCGGATATCGGGTCATGGTGCTGGCGGCCTGGTCTCCCAGTGGGCCAGCACCAAAATGTCGCCATGACTGCACATGGTCATAAGTCGGTACCCATCCTGATATGACCATAGATGTTGCCAGGATGTAAAACTCCAGCAAGGAATCAAATCATATCACTGTATCTATCCATTAATATGTACTAAGTATTGTATACTATTTGAAAACACCCCAAAAGACCCATATATATGTAATATTTTCTGGAGTAGTTAAATATAACAAACTTTACATGTTCCTTAAAGCTGCATCATCCAATGAAATATCAAATTTTCAAAACCAAACCAATGGGGGACATGTTGCGTAGTTCATTTTTTGACACTTGGTGGCGTGCGGTACTAGTGGGCCTACACGGTCATTGATGATGCTTTGAGTTTTTCGGTACATGCAGTGCAACACATATATTTTATTCAAAATTAATAGAAATGCAGAAGCCTAACCTTATAAATTTAATATAATCTATTCGTTGAATATGTTTTCTATATGTGTACCAAGAGGGTTGTCTCTAGGTGGTGTGGCTTTAGAGATATTTGACTTCTTCTGTATGAAGATTGCTCACGGATATTGACAATGCATTGAGTTTGCAGGGACGTGCAGTGCAAAACGTCTATTTTATTCAAAATTAATAGAAATCCAGAACCCTAACCGTATAAATTTAATATAATCTATTCGTTTAATATGTTTTCTATATGTGTATCAAGCGGTTTGTCTCTAGGTGGTGTGGTTTTAGAGATATTTGACTTCTTCTGTATGAAGATTGCTCATAGCCATTGGGTTTGCAGTGTGACAGTGTGCCGAATAGGCCCACTTGTTCAGTGGCGACGCGAACGGCAGGAATTTGAACTAAAAAGTTGGAGGTCCCCCATTATTTAGATTTGATTTTACATTTCTAACTTAGATGGGTCATTCCATATTTTTGGTACATTTTGATGTCCCAAGCATAATTAGCTACATTATGTCGACTATTTTTTAAATAAATGACCAAATAATATTGTTTGTCGGTAAAGTATATTATGCGGAATTAATTAAAATAATACTTGACCAGATAGTTTGACCACCCCCCAGGTTTCTTAACAATTAAATGCTGATATATCACAAAATGCTGTGTCCCGGAAGGGTACACACATTTTTTAATACCAGGAGCGAAAAGCTATTTTTATTGTGCTGAGGATTAAGTACCTACCTTTCACTTTATAAATAACTATATTACAGCAAAGAAGCTTTTTGGTGAAATAAAACTACATTTTTAACCATATTTTGGGTAATTCTTTAAAATATTGTTATGTCCCTAATGTTGTGTCAGTGCTGTTACGTCAGTGCTGTTACTGGGTTAGCCTAGTCTTGTTGTATGATTTCCAACGTTGAGCCACCAGATGGCACTGCAGTGATGTAGGCGGGAAAAGTCAAAGAGATTTGAGCCATGTGATATCAGGTTTGCTGTTTTTTCTTTTGTAATTACAATTTTAGGACCAAAGTTACCTTAATTCAACGTCAGTAATGTTACACATGTATTTGTGTTACCATAGGAACCTTCCGTTCTAAAACTTCTTGAAAAATCACGCCATTATGTCTAAAAGTGTGAATTTACAAGTGTGTGATAATAGGGCTATTAACGACTCTTTGGCTTTCATTTTAAAGCAAAATTGTCAGTGCTGTTACATTGTTTTCTGTGTCAGTGCTGTTACATTACATTTGTAACATGACTAACAATGTCGGGGCTGTTACGTAACAGCACTGACCAAATTAACCTAAACTGGGTTGTTATCAAAGGCTAAACAAAATAAATACTATGTTTCCAATTTCTCAGCCGTCTTCAATTAAACAGGTGCAGTAAAAATGTTTAATGGCCAACTATTTTTTTCTTAAACAATTCTTGTTTACGTACGAGACATACTTTTCGTATCTAATAATATGGGATGTACGTTTCTATTAACTTACACGCATACTTACCATCGTTCATCTTTTAGTTTACTTCAGTGAAGAATGACAGCATTAAAACACAAGATTAATCGCAAATGAAATTTTATTGAAAGAAAGTAACGCACCATATTTTATTTATCTTTAATGGTTCATTGACCACAACCATAAACTCTTACTCTGTTGTATACCTTTAACTGGGTGATGGTTTTTGGAAATCCTATTTTCATGATGCAGCTATGCTCTATGTGATGAAGTTTGATGCACAAGTATTCAAGACGCTACTGTGAAACATTAAAAATAATGGCTAAGTCAAATGCGGAAAGACAAAAACAGTACCGAGTGCGCAGGGATGCGGACCTTGATAGGAGACGGTTGTACTTGGAAACAGAAAAAGGCTGGTATATTGTCGCGAAACAAACGGGAAAGAGAAAGTTAATTGGTGATAAAACTGAAAGAGAACAAAGAAAAACCAGACGAGAATGGAGTCTATCAAAAGATAGTCAGAAAAAGACGACAGGAAATTGAATGTGCTGTACTAAGTCTTACAACCCCACCAGCATCTCCTGATCAACCGCTTGTGGACGAAACGAGTATGTGGTCGCAAGAAAGTTAGAAGAGACAAAGCTAAGTGTTACAAAGATCTTAACAAACTGAAACAGAAACTGGAAACTCTAGAACGAAAATCAGAAAGGTATAAAAAGCGATATCAGCACGCTATAAATTCTTCCAGTGCCAAAGACTCTCCAAGAATGAAAACCAGAAAACTCCTCAGAAATCTGAAAGTATCACCAAGTGTCAGAAAGACCCTGATTTTTCACCATGCTGTTCCACAAAATTTCCGACAGAAGTACAATCGATCGAAAAGTGAGAGAGAGAAAAAGATCATAGCACAGTGCGTAACGGGCTCAATACTTAAGAAGTATCACCTTCAAAAATGTACTGAGATGACGTTTGGATTTTCAAGAAGGAGACATAGCCAACCAGTCTGTAAGAGGAAGTCAAAAATAATCAAATATGGAGAGCAGCTTAAGACAGATGTACGCACTTTCTATGAAAGGGATGATGTCTCAAGGATGACACCTGGGAAAAAAGAAACTATAACCAAGCACAATACTAAAAAGCAGAAGAGATTGCTGTGTGACACTATGAAAACTTTGCACATGAAATTCCTAGCTGAAAACCGCACATCAAACTTTCCTATTCGTTGTTCTGTGTACTACGCCCATTCTGGGTTGTGCCCCCCACTGTGAAAGATCTGGACACATGCTTATGCAAGCTGCACGAAAATCTACAGTTTGTTGCGAGTAAACTCAAGAACATGAACTTAATCTCAACGACAAAACTAGATGACCTGGCTGCTACATTGTGCTGTGATTCCTCTTCAAAGTGCTGCATGTACAGAGAATGTAACGATTGCAAGCATAACAGCATAGAAGTGACATCATCATACATACCAGAGGAGCAAGTGCAGTATATGCAATGGAAAACACGACAGGATGAGAAAGGATTTCTAATTACTGTCAAGGACACAGTAACCATAATGCTGCGTGATGCACTGGATAGATTTCAGCAAAACATGGAACGTTTCTGTCACCATCTCTACAATATTCAGCATCAGTACAAGATGTACCGATTCAAATGTGATCACATTGACAAATCATAATGTGTGGTACACATAGATTTTGCTGAGAATTACAACTGTAAATACGCAAAGGAAATCCAAGCGGTTCATTTTGGTGGCTCGCACAAACAGGCAACCATGCACACTGGACCTGCACCAAATTACATGCTGTCCCTGCACCAAATTACATGCTTCAAGGCAGACAAAACCATACAGTACAGATATGTTAGCTGTTTCTGCAGCAGGAACTGTAAATGTTTTAATCCAAAGTCATTCAAATGTCAAGACCTAGTGAGTTCAACATGCATCTTGTAGCTTTTTAATAACACAAATAACATGTATAGAAGCAATAATTTAAAAATAACAGTTAAAAGACACACCAAGTTCATCACATTAATGTAGCATCAACAGTTTTGCCATGTAGTGCTGTAGTCAGAAATATAATGACTATTCATTTCTCATTCGCGACAGGACTGTGGTATGTTGCTCTGTGTTCCCAGACCGGCTAGCGATCCTGCAACCGTCTCTATTGATGGTACTTGCCTCCTCTTGATGCAGAAATCGTTTCCACCGATGCACCATCTATCTCGATCAAAAAAACTGCCGTTCTGGTTACTGATATAGTTTCTCACGAAATTACTTCGTCTGGTGACAACAGTAATTTTCCAACAACTGTGAAATGTGTACCTTCCACTACGTCATTACGCTTATTCGACTCAGCTGATGTAAATCTAGTTGGGAAATATTGTGTGATTCGCTATGTTGGCAAAGCATATCCTGGAATCATTGAAGATTTAGATAATTCTGATGTTCAAGTGCACTGCATGCACAAAGCAGGAATGAACCGTTTCTTTTGGTGCACCACAGTTCAAGATATATGCTGGTATCCATACAAAGACATCATCACCATCATTGATGAGCCGCAGAAAGTTGGTTCTCGTCACGTACAGGTTGATCCTGCTATGTGGGAATCTGTTCTATGTCAATTGTAAACGTGATAAAGCATATCAAGAAAGCACAGGACTGTAAACTTTTAGATTAAGATTACCGTTTTAGATTAAGATTACCGTTACGTTATATAAGTATTGCATTTTTAAATTGTACACTATCCAGTATACTTAGAGTAAGTACTGTAAGTACTGTTCTTTATGTGGGCCTACATAATGTATTAACATCACCAAGCTTCAAAGGGTCGGACATGATTTTTGCTGAAGATAGCTCAATAAATGTTTTGTATTTCCTTGCTTGTTTATCAGGAAAAATACATATATTAAAACAAACATGATAATAGCATACATATAAATCATGAACAAAATATAAATATGAAAGAAATTAAATTTGGTGGACTGAAAAATTGCTTTATTTAAAACAAATAAATGAGATGACAAATGAGCAAAAATGTTGAACTCAGCTAGACAAGCATGTGGTATTACATGTTAATTAAATGAGAAGTATTCTAAAAATCACTTCAACTTATAACAGAAGTTTTGTACATTTTCAACTGAATGTAGTAGAGACTGGGTGCTCATGGTCAGTTCTGTTATCTGTTGTCAGTGCTGTTACAACACTTAAAATGTTCAAAATGTTAAAAAAATAAAATAAAAAAGCCTGCAATTTATTGCACTTGATCTATTTTAGGTTATATTCTTCATGTTTAGCTGGTTGCATTAAGAGTATACTGCAATAACTGTGTTTTCTCTTTATTGAAATCTTCCATGCCCATGCCCAATATTAATTCATCGTACACAATTATTTTATTTTTTGCTACTCTACGTTATTTGTGTGAAGGAACTTAAACATTAATGGCAAAAACATTTACAATTTTATAGTGTTTGTCAGAATGTGTTAAACTGGTTCATACCGTTTAGAATAAAGTTGTTTTATTTGCACTACAAGCCAGTAATGTCCCTGTAACAGTACTGACAATTTAATATCTAGTGACCTGAGACACATCCTTTTCATACCAGTTTTTTTCCGAGTTACAATAAAATCTGTTCATTGTGAGTACTACATTATTTAACAACAATATCCTAAGAACCATAAACGTAACAGAATTTCATAAAAAAAAGATATTATAATTTAACATTTTACCAGACCTGAAATGTACCGAAAATATGGAATGACCCCGATACTGATGCACATATTAAGCATTTGTTTCATCATAGAAGGCAATACTAAGTCAATTTAATAGAACCTCCTACTGCAAAAGTCTATGTTTTGGCAAGCTTGCCAAAACTAAATTTCCATGTTTGCACTTAAAATATTTTAAAAGTTCACCATTTAAAATAAAAGTAACTTTGAACTAATGTAAAGTAGATATTAGTGATCGATCTAATATATTTATCTTAGTAAAAATACAGGAATTCTAAACCATCGGACTATGCAACTTTACGTTGGATGTGTATGATCAATATTAAGTAAATGTTTTGGTTTAAAAAAATGTAATTAATTTTCACCTTTATGGATGCCGCTTAGACTGACGTGTACTTAATAAGAATGGTGCAAGTTTCATTGTTATAGAAGTTGAGTCTGTTGTACACATAGAGAGAATGGTTTCAGGTTTATTACAGATTCTGTTAAATGTGCTATGCACTTAGTGGGTCTGAGGCAAGTCTCACAGACAGATTCTGATAAAGCTGATGTACACTCAGTGTGTATGATGCAAGTTCTATTCATAGATTCTGTTAAATCTGTTGAACACTTTAGCAAGCATAATACCAGTCGCATTTATAGATTCTGTTAAATCTGTTGTACACTTAGCAAGCATAATACCAGTCGCATTTATAGATTCTGTTAAATCTGTTGAACACTTTAGCAAGCATAATACCAGTCGCATTTATACATTCTGTTAAATCTGTTGTACACTTTAGCAAGCATAATACCAGTCGCATTTATAGATTCTGTTAAATCTGTTGTACATTTAACAAGCATAGTACCAGTCTCATTTATAGATTCTGTTAAATCTGTTGTACACTTAGCAAGCATAGTACCAGTCTCATTTACAGGATCTGTTAAATCTGTTGTACACTTAGCAAGCATAGTACCAGTCTCATTTATAGATTCTGTTAAATCTGTTGTACATTTAGCAAGCATAGTACCAGTCTCATTTATAGATTCTGTTAAATATGTTGTACATTTAACAAGCATAGTACCAGTCTCATTTATAGATTGTGTTAAATCTGTTGTACATTTAACAAGCATAGTACCAGTCCCATTTATAGATTCTGTTAAATCTGTTGTACATTTAACAAGCATAGTACCAGTCTCATTTATAGATTCTGTTAAATCTGTTGTACATTTAGCAAGCATAGTACCGGTCTCATTTACAGAATCTGTTAAACTGTTGTACATTTAGCAAGCATAGTACCAGTCTCATTTACAGAATCTGTTAAATCTGTTGTACATTTAGCAAGCATACTACCAGTTGCATTTATAGATTCTGTTAAATCTGTTGTACATTTAACAAGCATAGTACCAGTCTCATTTACAGATTGTGTTAAATCTGTTGTACATTTAACAAGCATAGTACCAGTCTCATTTATAGATTCTGTTAAATCTGTTGTACATTTAACAAGCATAGTACCAGTCTCATTTATAGATTCTGTTAAATCTGTTGTACATTTAACAAGCATAGTACCAGTCTCATTTACAGAATCTGTTAAATCTGTTGTACATTTAACAAGCATAGTACCAGTCTCATTTATAGATTCTGTTAAATCTGTTGTACATTTAACAAGCATAGTACCAGTCTCATTTACAGAATCTGTTAAATCTGTTGTACATTTAATAAGCATAGTACCAGTTTCATTCACAGATTCTGTTTAATGATTATTGGTATTTCAGCAAAAATGTATAGAAGGTTCGACGCTGACACTTGTCCGAGACAATTCTTTATTTTTTGTGGGTTTTTGTTTTCTGTAGGACAAGTCAATAATAAACCACTTCATATATACATAATTACTTGGGCAGAGCAAGTATATTTCAGTTGGGCAAGTACAATTCTAGAGCCACTTGCCCTACAGGACCATTGGGTGATGCGAGTTAACGCAAAACTGTGCATTTTACTTTAATTGCAGGATTGACGATAAATAACAAAGTAAAAAATATCCACAAAAACCCAACACATACTTTGTCGTCTTATATATAAATATTTATTCAATATTAAAGATATTTCTGCTATTGAATTAGATTGACAGGTAGTTACAGTAATACAAAATATACTGACTTACAATTGGAATATGCTGGTAAGTAGATTATCGCCGTATTACATCTCAAACTCAAAGTACTTGTATCCCAACAATACGAGTACTTCTCGCTAAATGACAATGTTTTAACGACTCTAGTTGTAGGTTTAAGGGAGATTAAATGAAAGCCGTTCCATCCCAAAAATCATCATGACTAAATATCTCAGTCAAATATTAATGGGATGGCTTGGTATTGACATAATAGGATGGACAGCACAAACCACATAACTCAGGAAACAAACATACCAGTGTGTACATTCGTTACCTACAAGTGCAGTATGGCTGGCAATAATAATAAGGAAAGGTAGGGGGGATAATAATGTGGACCGGCACATATGACACAACTCAAACAGTGTTAGTAAAATCCACCATGGTGTACTAACAGTTTGCTAATGACATATGGTGGTAATGGTAAAGTAATTACATATTTTTAATTTAGTGATGATTTTAACTATATTATTCGAAAACTATGCATATTATAAGACTAAATAAGAGATGTAACCCACAAACAGTGGACAGACAACACACCGAGCATACAAACAACACATAGAAAGGGAACATACAAAGGGAACATACAAAGAGAAGATAGAAAGAGAAGATAGAAAGAGAAGATAGAAAGAGAAGATAGAAAGAGAAGATAGAAAGAGAAGATAGAAAGGGAAGATAGAAACAGAAGATAGAAAGTGAACATAGAAAGAGAACATAGCAAGGGAAGATAGAAAGAGAACATACAAAGAGAACATAGACAGGGAAGATAGAAAAAGAAGATAAAAAGTGAAGATAGAAAGAGAACATAGAAAGGGAAGATAGAAAGAGAACATAGAAAGAGAAGATAGAAAGGGAAGATAGAAAGAGAAGATAGAAAGTGAACATAGAAAGAGAACATAGAAAGGGAAGATAGAAAGAGAACATAGAACTGGAACATACAAAGGGAACATACAGACAGAACATAGACAGAACATAGAAACAAACAAACAACGTTTAGTTACTCCTGCGGGGGAGTAACCTTTTGCGGGCTTGTTCCGACCCCTGACGGCGTGCCGTCTGTGTTTCGGGCCCGCTGGCTGCTGAACCGTCCTGTCCGTTCACGTAGCGACGCGCGCGCACCTGTGCACTGGTCACTGAGACCCCGGACCGTCGCCCGCCAGGTGGCATGGGCGCAGCATCCATCTGGTGTGGCCTCCGGACCGCCCTGGTGGCGATCCCTGGCAGGGCCTTCGATGGTGATGCGCTTCCTGACGAGGTGACATACTCATTGGTGAGCGGCGCTGCGTTTGGGAAATGCTTGTTGGAGTTGCCAGTCATGATTTGCTTTTTCAGCTGTGCCTGACTCCGCTCTTTCGGCTTCTCGGATTTGTTGCTCGATCTTGTTGCAAGTGCGGAGTTGCTGTTGGGCTTCACTGCTGTCTGGTGCATCCCTTGCAGCCGTTCCTTCTTATCATTCAGCCTGGGGAATCTGGCGGTGCTGTTTTGCCTGCAATGGATAATTTGTAAGCGGTAATCTGATCGAAGTATAATTCAGTAACAATCTGCTTAACGCTCTTAGTAACTCTTAGCACTCTACATACACAGCGAAATGGAGTGTTAAATGATTAAGTGCTATAAGGAGTCATTATAACATAACTAAATGCCCATTTTTGTCAAATATATGATAAATATTGGATAATAATTATCCGGCATTGTCAGGATAACACAGAACTAATACATTAAATTATATCGCAATGTTGTATAGGAATTGTGAATACGTTGGATACCTCAATGGTCGATGGTGTTATAATAATAATTAAATGCCCATTTTTGTCAAATATATGATAAATATCGGATAATAATTATCCGGCATTGTCAGGATAACCCAGAACTAATACATTAAATTATATTGCAATGTTGTATAGGAATTGTGAATAGGTTGGATACCTCAATGGTCGATGGCGTTATAATAATAATTAAATGCCCATTTTTGTCAAATATATGATAAATATTGGATAATAATTATCCGGCATTGTCAGGATAACCCAGAACTAATACATTAAATTATATCGCAATGTTGTATAGGAATTGTGAATACGTTGTGAATCGATGGCGTTATAATAATAATTAGACCCCCCCCTTGTGTGAGCAGCAAAAATAACCCAGGTTTGATTCCTATATGAGCCTGTCTCAAAAGGTGATAACTCTTTCTTTTTTATTGTCCATTGTAACGATTGACACAAAACAGCACAGAAACGGTTACACTGAAAACAGAAGGACATTTGCTTCAAATCAATATGGATTCTATTGGGATTATGAAACACCATGTAAAAAACAAATCAGTTTATCCTGAGCAAATGCATAAGCAGATAGTATGTTGATCGTTACAATGGACAAAGTGTTTGTCCCATATTGCTTAGCACCTTTTGAGACAGTCTCATATATTACTCTGGCTTGATCTCCCATGTAAGGAGAGTGGAGAGAGATGGGTGCCATCTTTCTTTTAGCCAGGCTAGGAAAGTGAATCATAGAGTGGGACTGTAACAAATTAGCACAAAATGGGGTAGCGCTAAGCGGGATAGCTTTGTGGGTAATACGACCAGGCACACAAAAACTGATGACGTCAGTGAAAACACCGCATCGGTTAACTCTTAGTCTAACAAACCCATGCGATTAGTCGGCTGGACTCTCTTTTCTTCTCTGTGCATATATATATATATATATAAATATATATATTTGCGTTCAGGGTAGGCTACACCTCAGGGTCGCCTCGGCGAGATCTCACTTTTCAGATAAGAAGCAAAAAGCGGGTCCAAAATGGCCATTGGATTCAGTGGTTTCAGCCAATCAGAGCTGTTCTTTTCAATTACAAATGGCTGCACCCTATGGAGGCCGCCATATTTGAGGCACCCAACAGCTAAAGTCGTCCAGACTAGCGCGACATCCGGAATATCTCCAAGCCAGAACATTGCTAGGAGGCCTTATGGACCGGTGTTGCAGTTTCCGTGGTATGCCAGTTTGCGAGGTACACATACATTCAAATGCATTGTTAATGGGCGTGAGCAAATCCTCATACAGAAAAAGTCAAATCGTTCTAAAATTACACCACCTAGAAACAAACCGCTTGGCACACATACATAAACCATATTCAACAAACAGATTATATTAAATTTATAAGGTTAGGGTTCTTGATTTCTATTGATTTTGAATAAAACTAATGTTTTGCACTGCACATACCGTCAAACTCAAGGCATTGTCAATGGTTGTGAGCAATGTTCATACAGAAAATACAGAAAAAGTGAAATATCTCTAAAACCACACCACGTAGAAACAAATCGCTTGGTACACATATAGAAAACATCTTTACCAAAAATATTATATTCATTTTATAAGGGTAGTGACGATGCTATTCGATTTTGACGCATGCACAGAAGCGATGCGTACCACGCAAACTGGTGAACCGCGGAAACTGCAACAACGGGACCCTTTTATGTTTAAACACTCGATCCACATTTATAAGCCGTACACACCAACACGGCTGCAGACAATCAGTCGCATACTAAAAAAAATAATAAAAAGATCACGTGACCTCATCTTTGTATTTCCAAAATGGGTACCAACTAAAACAATTTGGGGTGTACGTACAGGTTCATGACTTTGCTTTTCCGGTCAAAGGCCATTTGGGCCAAGCCTGTCACGTCGATCTTCTCTGTGGAATCAACATGACCCACATTGGAGCCCTCCTGACGCTTCTTGGTCCTGACCACCCTCTTTGTTCGGTCAACAATTGGACACTTCATTCGCAAGCTCTCAGCCTGCTTGGCCTTGCTCTTCTTGACTATCCATGTTGATGCGCTTTCAGACGTCATAATCGTCTTTGACTTGGCAGGCGGATCGATGTGTGGTATTATTTTCAGAATGCTGCAGATGGGGAGGGGAAGGTTAAAGCTTCTGTATCTATTGACGACTGATCGATTGATTGATTGATTGATTATCCTGTCACTTAGCACCTCCTCCCAGAAAGCTATGCATCAATTACCTTTTATTTATTTTATTTTATGTTTTTTCTACCCGGTGATGAATCAGTAGAGCGCAGACCTCCCGTGCAGAAGGTCGGGAGTTCAATTCCTGACCGAGTCAAACCAATGATGCTTGTCGCTTCCAAGTCAGGCACTCAGCATTTTTAGGATAGGGTAAGGACGGGTTAGCTCAGTGTCAGGATAATGTGACTGAATGGGATATCATTATCAGCTTACGGTGCTGGTGGTCTGGTCTCCCAGCGGGGCAGCACTATAAAGTCGCCATGAGTGCGCACTGTTACAAGTTGGTACCCGTCCTGATATGACCCTAGATGTTGCCAGTGGGTAAAACTCCATGAGGGAATCCCACCTATGATGTCATTCATACATTACAGACCTCAACTCTCCTCCCACATGTTCAGTGGCATGAACTGAACAAACTAAGCAAAGGTATGTTTGGAGAGCTTTTGATGCTGGATTCGTTTGTATCTGGGTGAGGTATAGCCGGCCACTTTTAATGAACCATGGAAAATTCAGCTACAAAGGGTCATACAAATCAATTCTACTTACAAACTGAGATCACAAAATTAAAACACATAATTTCAAATTGTCAGGCAACTATATTTTCATGATTTTTTTTATGACATTTGGCCCTTAACCAGAAATTTCAATGACTTTCCAGGAGTTCGTTTTTTAAATAACCAATTCACCTAATTGGTAGGTTTTTAAGGACCAGCATGCACCGTGTTTTTTGGGGGAAAAACTGGCGACCACGCTAACTATTATAAAAGATCCAAATGTGCACTTTTCAAGATCTAAATGCAGGGCTCAAATGACTTGACAGGAAATTGGTGTACAATAATGCCTGCATTTAACTCTCACTTGAATGGAAGATCTTGTCTTTCTAAATTGTACGATTAAATTAGTCTTTTTATTCTGGATCCCAATAGTCCTGTGCTGGCCGTTCCTGTTTTGCACACTCTTCACAATGCATAGTTCTGAAAACCGCCATCAGAGGGCGGGTTGGTGGTTAGTGGTGGAAATCATCTATTATGCAACCCAGATTGTTTCGCGATAGTATACAATGCACTTTATACTAATACTATTGCATAGCCATTTGCGTATAATTTGAATCGCAATCCGCTACACAGACCTTAACCCATGCAGACAATTGGCGTATTCGACTGGGCCTCTATATTCACATATCAAAATATTTCTTTGCAAATTCCTATTCTACTGCGGCCGGAAGTGGGTTTCTATATGTATGATTCAAATATGTCTTGTGGCTCCATCCATAAGGTCACATGGTGTATTCAGTAGCTTCAGCCAATCAGAGCTGTTCTTTTTGATTGAAAATGCCTGCCCTCTATGGGGACAGCCATTTGCAATGGAAATAAACAGCTCTGATTGGTTCTTTTTGATTGCAAATGGCCGCCCCATACAGGGCAGCCATTTGCAAAGGAAGAGAACAGCTCTGATTGGCTGAAAGCACTGAAGCAATTTGACTGGTCACCTTTGCATTCGAAAACCTAGTTCAACATGCAGGTGGGCGGAGGCTAAATCTTGCGGATAGAAAGGTCCCAGTTGAATGCCTCCTATGTGTACATGGCATGAGTGATAATGTGGAACATATAGGGACCTACTCACCTCTTGACTGGTTGCTTTCCGCTCTGTAATTCGGCACGGGGTGGTGCAACTTCATCATCCAGCCGGACTTCAAGCCGAGAATCAGCAAACCGGACATTTCTTTTCCTTTGTTCCTGACTCTTGGCTTGTTTCTCTTCCCTGTTATCGGTAAATATGAGGTTGATCAGAGATTCATTGATTGGTTGGTGGTTGCTTTATGCCGTGTCGGCAGCATAGGCCATATTCACGGCGAGAAATGTTTGTTGATTGACTGAGTCCTGTCAAGAGTTTGGGTGCAAAAAAAACACCTCGAGAGTGCATTGATTTTTATCATCAGCTATTGGACGTATTTCTTTGGAGGAAACCTGCTTCCGCCACATAGGCTACACTTTCCGATAAGCAGCAAGGGGTCTTTGAAATTGATATGCACTTTCCCAATGACAGGATATAGCCTTTGATGAACCAGTTGTGGACCACTGGTTGGAAAGGAAAATAGCCCAAATGCAAATGTGTCCACTGAGCATGATCGATAGGATGACTGACACCTTCACAGGTGGACACTACTGCCTGAGCTACTTCCGGCTCCCTATACAGGGGTCCTCAGGAGCCCCCCGAGCCATAACGTTGTGCTTTGAGTCAGCTAGGCTAGGGGGTCCTCCTCCTCTGAGGCCCAGGTCATCGGGCTTGGTACCCCCCTCGACTGGGAAGACATAGACTAATTGTTCCACTGACTTGCTAAAATAAACTTTCCTTTTCCCCACCCTCGAGTTTGGCTTCCTTCCTCTGAGTCACAGTACGCGACCATTTCCTACAAGTTGTGAAACCGCCGATCGGCGGGATCTTCTCATCCATGAGTACAATGTATGTTATGTACATTTGCAAGGTAGAACACAACTAAGTAATTACATGGACAAATATGTAAAATTACACACATGACCTTGTCAAATATATAAAATTACACCATCAACTCTCAATCAAGATTTTCATTTTCCATTGCTAGACACTTGGACAAGTGAGTCCCTAAAAACTGGCAGATTCCCCGTTGTGAGCCCTTAAGCCCCAGTCACACCTTCCCAGACGAGCCCCGGATTTTGAGCCAGACCACCCCTGGACCAGTCACCCAGACTGTCCCAGACAGCCCTGGATAAAATCGCTATTTTCATCGTTTTTTGCCCCACGGTCACGCGTTACGGCCGGTGCGATCCGTGGGTGGTCCGGGTAGTCCGGGGTTGAACCTGGGCCTGTCCGGGCTGTCCGGGGGTGGTCTGGGGCTGTTTTGCTACTACTACTACTACTACTACTACCATGCAGGATCGAGCCCGGATGCCCCAGACCGCCCCGGATGTTTTAAACATTTTAAAACATCCGGGGTGGACCCCGGACCAGCCACGGATCACACCGATCACCACGGACGAGCCACGGATCACCCCGGATCGCCACGGACCACCCCGGATGACGGTCTGGGGCTCGTCCGGCCTTTGATCCAGGTAGGTGTGACTGGGGCTTTAACTTTTTCTTCATTTTTTTTTTGGTGTGCCGGTGTAAAGATTTCAAATTCCCCCCCCCATATTCAAGTTCCCCCCCAGGAACTTGAAAACGTTTTCAAATTCCTCCCAGGGGAATTTGAAAACGTTTTCAAATTCCCTCCCTCATTTTAACTTTCCCTCCCCCCCATTTTTGGGGAATTTTCTTTATTTTTGTAATTTTTTGTTATTTTTGATTATTTTTCATGACAAATATTATAATATACAGAGAATAACATAATGGAAATTATTACTAGTACAATAAAATATATTTAACCACAAATGACACAAAAAGTCTCCAAGATGGTTAAGAAAAAAATATTATAGGTCTGAAATTTAAAACGTTTTTTAAAGTATTTTAAACAATTTTAAATTCCCGGAGGGGGGAATTTGAAAATAGGGGGGGGGGGGAATCTGAAAACTGTTTTTAAGTTCCCCCCCAGGAATCTGAAAACGTTTTTAATTTCCCTGGAGGGAAGTTAAAAGCGTCTTCAGATTCCCGGGGGGGAACTTGGGAAGGGGGGAAGTTGAAATCGTTACACCTGTCGGGGTCACTAGACGGAACTGGCGCCCCTGCCTTTTTTGTTTATTTGTTTCGAAAATGTGATGCCTACACCGGACTATGGAGACTGTGGGGACTAACATCACTGCCACTTAGATATGGGATATTGGCCCTAATTACACACTTAACAATGCAGCTTACTTATGCCTGTATTGGAGAGTACAACTCGCACATATTGACTCATCGTGAGCAGGATTCCAGGTTATGTTTCAACTAGTTTTTTGTTTGTTTGTTTTTTGTTGTTTTACGTCCTAGCAACATCTGAGGTCATATCAGGACGGGTACCGACTTGTGACAGTGCACACTCAAGGCGACTTTATAGTGCCCTCCCACTGGGAAACCAGGCTGCCAGCACCATGACCTGGTACCCAACTCAGTCACATTATCCTGACACTGAGCACACCAGTCCTTGCCCTGTCCCAATAATGCCGAGGGCCTGGCTAGGAAGCAACAAGTATCAATGTTTAAGTCATTGGTTTGACTCGACCAGGGTTCGAACCCACGACCCCACGATCTACCAGCACGGGAGACGGGCGCTCTAACTCATTCGGCCATCCCGTCAACTAGTAGAGGAGGGGGGATACCACTACTTCCAACTATTGACTCATCATCAACAAGGGTTTGGTAAATAATTTTAAGCGAATACCTCCACACGTAGGCTTATCGTGACTATTGGGCCCTTATCGTGACTATAGGGCCCTTATCGTGACCATAGGGCCCTTATCGACTATCTCAAATATATGAAGGGAGGGGTAACAGTATTTTAAAAAAACACTCTGCAGTGGGTCATGGGAGAGTACCTACACATCCATCACCTGCTTTCTTGAATAGCACGCACTCAGTAAATATCACCCCAACATTCCCAACTATTTTACATGGTGGCTATCCAATCACAACTCTTCACCACAGAGACTCGCGTCAACTCACCACAATCACTTACTCCACTAACGCATCCCAACCGAACCAGCCAATTGCAGCCCACTCATACCAGTAATTCCTACCTCCCGGAATCCACCACCAAAACACACCCAGTGCTGACTAGGTCACACCTCTTGTTGAACTACCCACTCACTCACACCACTGCCTGACCAGGTCACACCTCTTGTCCACCCACCCACTGACCCACACCCCTGTCTGATCAGGTGGAAGCAAACAAGCACCAGATCAGACACATAACTCAAAAACTGAACCATCGATTCATTATGACTGTTCACTGATTGTTCATGTGATCGACTGCATTATTTATTGTCGATGATGTTTACAGGACATACAGCTCCAACAACCACCCAACCATGACAGATGATACTCATAGGATGCATATATGTTATGGTAGCACTGCCTTGTCTGTCATCATGTTACCATGTTCCCAGTTGTTCCTACAGTACTAACTAGCTATGTAAGACACCCTCTTCGCTGAAATACCAATCCAAACACATAACCGGGTTGTTAGCCAAACACTGTGAACCCGCATAGCTAAAAAAAGCAATGTGTATTCCCAATCAACGTCGCCTCATTTTCTGTTCCCATGTCACCAATGGGTTGCTCGTGAATGTCTTCTATTTGAGAAGCTTGTGTAGAATCTACTCCAAAACGGTGAATGTGGTGGCCGAATTGGGAAGAGTGTTGTCTTGCTTCCTGTGTTGGATCCGATGGGTTCGAACAGAGTTGAGGATATTGAATGGATGGTCCACACCCCAGGCTGTTTCGTGGGACCCCATGCGCACTGTGTGACTGGGACCAGATGTCAGTTAAATCACTAAGCGTCTCTTTGTGTTATTAACTCTTGCTGTCTGGACCGGATATGCTCTGAGGTCATGTGTTAAGCTAGGATTCCATATATGCGATATGTGGTATGATTATGAGGTATGCTATTTGCGTGCTCCCATGAATACAAATACTCTTGCGTTTTCAGTGAGTCCCTCCGATTTTAAATGCGCAATCGCACCAATCGCTATGTAGTATGTAATGCTCGGATATGTTGCTGTGTATGTAGGGTATGAGGAAAACAATACAGACAAAGAGAAAGGAAGAGAGTAAAGTGTAAGCGAAGAGAGTCCAGCCCTCTGGTTTATTATTTATATAATACATGGAGTCTTGGTATATGATCATGCAAATCACTTCAACCAATAGGGATCCAGCATTCCTAGTTCCTCCAATATTGACTCAGCATTTCTGGTTACCATGACCACCAGTGGTCTGCCCACAACCAGAGCTGGTTGACGTGTGGCCACCCCATAAATCTTGACCACTGTGTGCATTGACCACTACCTCAGCAGAGAGCCAGGCCCTGAGTGAACTCACCCAGACCTGCCAATCATCCCTATGTCTATAATTCCCTGCCTCAAGCATGGGCCAAGCCACATGTATACACAACATACATATACACACACTCTTGGCCGGCCACACAGAAGAATAATAGAGGATTTCCATGTCCCCGCTCGGCTGATTATCGGACATGTGTACAGCTCTATGGAGCGATCCAGTTTGCCATCTTCACACATTACATTTGCAATTGAACATTTGGAATTATAGTGTTGATTTATTTGTGTCATTTGTGTCATTGATGGTATATTAGTTGATTAAGCAGGGAAAATGCAAATCGTGGATAATAAGTATTCCTCATTCTACTGGTCCTTACACTATCTGAATAATGCTGAAAATTAGGCTAGGTAGCAACAAGTATAATAGTTCATTGGTTTGAATTGTCAATGGTTCGAACACATGAGTCTGAATCCAACAACCTACCAATTCGGGATGTGCTACCAAGTCGGAAATTGGGCGCTCAACCCATTTGGCCACCACGCTATTGTGGCAGTGTGCTCTCATAGTGACTTCCGGTACGAGACGCAGGCGCACTACCAGATCTAATCGAGTCATGCTATGTAAAACCCAACAATGGTGGCTGATTGATTGCTTTTGGAGTTGTACATCCTGGAAACATCTGAAGTCATACCATGACTGGTACCGACTTGTTGCAGTGTACACTGATGGCGATGTAATTGTGCTGCCTGACTGGAAAATCAGGCCACCAGCACCATGACCTGATATCCCATTCAGTCACATTATCCTGATACTGAGCTAACCAGTCCTTGTCATATCCTAATAATACCGAGCGCCATGCTAGGAAGCGACAAGTATGAATTATGCAAGTCATTGGTTTGGCTCGACTGGGTATTGAACTCCCAATCTCCCGCATGGGAGGCCTACGCTCTACCAATTCATCAACCCTGCCTGGCACTTGTTTCATTTTGTACCTTCACTTAAACCTTCCTATTTGAACGATTTCATTTCCGGTGTGTGGCTTTGGAGGGTTAGGACGGACTTCCGCCTTACTATGGGATGCCTAGCTGCATCCGGTTAGAGTTCCAATCAGTTTCCGGAAGTACTGGGATTGCAGGTCCCAGCTGTGTGTATATATATTCATATACATTTGCAACATTGTACACATATATATCTCAATTATATATATATATATATATATATATATATACAGATGCATATATATAGATGCATATAGATAGGATAAGTACTTATCGAGATATAAAGGGCGGAGCGGCCTATCTTCCGTTATTGTTATATGTACTATCTACTGCGCAGTAGCCAACTGCGTGTGTGCGGGAATTGAGTTGGTTTGGCCTAAACCTTGTGCGCCAACGAAAAGTAAGTTGGCTTGGCCTAACTGGGTCCCATGACCGGCTGCTACTGCAGCGCCACTTTGTGCTCGTGGCCTGCGCCCTCTGTTTTGGCCAGTGCGCACCTGCTTTTCAAACTTTATAACCGGCTGGGCAGTTGCCTAGCCATGAGACTATTAAACTGTTCAACCCATACTCATGTTGGTGTTTATTTACAGAGCATAGCCTACTTTATATACATATACATATACATGCTATGTAATGCATTATGTGTATATAACTAAGAATAGTCCCTAATGTTTTTCAATGTCACTGTCAGGACACCTCTCACTTCGCAACACCCGTTATTATCTGCGGGCTCCCTTGAAACCGGGCACTCTCTGCTTCCCGCCATCTAGGAACCGACTTCACCAGTCTCTCTCCATTCACTTCAAACTACCATGAAATATAGACATATATATATCTGTAAATTATTGATATGTCTAATATCTGTATTGTGTGGGATGATGAAAGTGGGAACTGTTGCCCCTAGAGCAGGATTCGAACCCACAGCTGTTGCCATTCCGTGGCTACGGTCCTAATTAAAGCAATAACTGTATGGATGTCCGCCATTTGTATGGCTATATTGATTATCAACCGGAGCCTTCAGGGTTGTAGCTTATGTCACATTGCTTGCTTTATATATATTATATATAATCTATTATATACATTTAAACGCTCGGAGAATTATTGAATTATTTATTAGGCGATTCACGCGAGTATATTATTAAAGAACTGCTATTGTGATGCAGACCTACTGTGCCCAGTGGCCTTCAACGCCTCTTGCTGGATTTGATTTGTCAGTTACCACCCGTTTGTTCAATTCAATTATTTTATGTTAACTCTCTGCAAGGTATGTTTACAATAAACTGAGGTGATACAATAAATGCTTACAGACAGAAAGGATCCCAGAAAAGCGATGCTTATCTAACTGGTCTCAATGATGTGAATGAAGTAGTGATGACAATAACAAATGATGAAACTTAAGCTACATGTTTGCTATTAGATTGAAGTAGGTAGGACATTTATGGCTCAGCCTGGAGTCGAATAAACCAACCAACCCAATATCCTGGTCCCCTTGTCATTTCCTAGGGGAGTCTTATATATATATATATATATATATATATATATATATACATACTATATGTGTACTATATATATATATATTCTACTACCCATACATTATCCGTCAATTAATTCCTGCCATCTACGATGACCTGTCCTGATAAGACGTAGATGTTGCTAGTGCGTCAACCCCCAACAAACAAGCACATCTACGGTGGCCTATTTGGAAAGATTGTTCAACACAAAGTCTAAATTGAGAAAAACATGAAAACACATCAAGAATAACAGCCAATATTAAAAGTAAACTAAAGACCTTGCAGAGGGTCTTCAAGAGGATATTGATCTGGTTATGGATCGTGGATTCAAATAGCGTCGCCCCGTTGTAGGCACACCGGGGGAAACACTCAATTGATCACTGCCTCCTGATCTACCATCCCTCTAGCATGTAACTGCTTCTATCTTGTGAGCACACGCATAGATTCTATCAGGAATTCTGAAAGCCCCAACCTAATGACCCTCTTAGGCCTCGGTCACAGTACAGCTCACAACTACTTTACCACCAAATGCAGGGGACGTCCTGGCGATCAAAGCAACACAAATAGGTAGGAAAAACCATGGTCGGTGACCGGTCGCCAATCGCTCGGTGACCTCTACTCAGGCGGCCATTTAGGTTGCAAGGAAGTTGCACGTGCTGCTGCAAAAAACATTTTTCCGACCAGATTGGTCTCCAGGAGGTTGCCGACCACTTTCGGTACATGTACAACTGTACCCATCTCCTGCCATGCCGCCCCCCCCCCCATCATCTCTCCACATGTCCCGACACCCATCACACAATCTCACCCCAATTCCACACTCCCACCTCTCCCACCTCTGCCCCCCCCCGGCCCCCACAGATTCCCCACACCGCAGTGCCTCCTCTGCCTCCTCCGCCACCTCCCGCCTCCTCTGCCTCCTCTGCCTCCTCTGCCTCCTCTGCCTCCTCCGCCTCCTGCCTCTCTGCTCTCTCTCCTCTCTCCTCCTCTGCTCTCTGCTCTGCTCCTCTCCTCTCTGCCTCCTCTGCCTCCTCTGCCTCCTCTGCCTTCTCTGCCTCCTCTGCCTCCTCTGCCTCCTCTGCTCTGCCTCTCTGCCTCCTCTGCCTCCTCTGCCTCCTCTGCCTCCTCCTCCTCTCCGCCTCCTCGGCCCTCCTCTGCCTCCTCTGCCTCCTCTGCCTCCTCTGCCTCCTCCGCCTCCTCTGCCTCCTCTGCCTCCTTGGCCTCTCTGCCTCCTCCGCCTCCTCCACCTCCTCTGCCTCCTCTGCCTTTGCCTCATCTGCCGCCTTCTGCCTCCTCTGCTTCCTCTGCCTCCTCTCCTCTGCCTCTCCTCTGCCTCCTCTGCCTCCTTCCTCCTCTGCCTCCTCTGCCTCTTCTGCCTCCTCCGCCTCCTTGCCTCCTCTGCCTCCTCTGGCTCCTCTCTCCTCTGCCTCCTCTGCCTCCTCTGCCTCCTGCCTGCCTTCTCTCTGCCTTCTGCTCTCCCCTCCTCTGCTCCTCTGCCTCCTCTGCCTCCTCTGCCTCCTCTGCCTGCCTCCTCTGCCTCCTCTGCCTCCTCTGCCTCTGCCTCCTCTGCCTCCTCTGCCTCCTCTGCCTCCTCTGCCCCCTCCGCCTCCTCTGCCTCCTCTGCCTCCTCTGCCTCCTCGCCCTCCTCCGCCTCCCTCTGCCTCCTCTGCCTCCTTGCCTCATCTGCCGCCTCTGCTCCTCTGCCTCCTCTGCCTCCTCTGCCTCCTCTGCCTCCCCTGCCTCCTCTGCCTCCTCTGCCTCCTCTGCCTCCTCTCTCCTCTGCCTCCTCTGCCTCCTCTGCCTCCTCGGCCTCCTCTGCCTCCTCCGCTCCTCCACCTCCTCTGCCTCCTCTGCCTCCTCTGCCTCCTCTGCCTACTCTGCCTCCTCTGCCCACTTGCTCATCTGGGAGTGGTTAATATTGACTGAACTGTCGCTGTCCCTTGCAAACATTGGCCTGATGGGTGTTGGGTGCCAATGTACATATATGGCCTTCCCCAGCGGGGCTGACTTTGCAATTGAGTGTTAATGTGCCCAAATGGTCGAGTACCGGCGTAATGGACGCTAATGGCAAACCGGTGCTAAAAATAATCCATTTTGTTTTTTCACAGAGGAATAACCACATTTGTGAAATTTGCTTTCTTGGTAATGTGCAACGCAGCACCCACAGCTGTTAAACCACTCAAACTAAAAAACAAATAACACATAATATCATAACATCACTCCCGAGAGGGGGGGGGGGGGTCAGGTTACCAGCATTGGATAGACATGCATCCTGGAGAAATTAACCGCATTTAACTATAATCAATTGTCTAATATTGTACCTATGTCATGTTCACTATATAATTTATGTTGTATCGAGTATATGTTGCTCCATGTGTATCTTATTATCATCTACAGACATCTTATTATCTAGATACATCTTATTATTTATGTACATCTTATTACCATCAACCATTCACATAGCCTTGTTTGCAGAATAACTGGTTTCTCATGTACACCTGCATGGTATTGGACATTGGAGGCTCTTTGCTCTGAAAATAAATGTGTGATATTTCACAACTGCTCTCTTGTTCGCTCTCCCACCCGATAGCAATGGAGTCTAATGGCAAACCGAGGCTAATAATAAACCATTTTGGTTTTACGGAGGAATAAAACCATTGGGGAAAGTGGGTTGATGGACAGGGAGCCACTCATGCGCTGTCATTACGATGACACCTCAGAACCTCGTCACCCACACCACCATCATCATCATCATCATACTGTCGGTTGCGATGCGACAAAGACTCCTTTCATTACTTGACTGCCACTCTCCATTTAGCTCTCTGCTGTGAGAGTTGCATCCATGAGTCGGGCTTAATGTCTCTCAGCTTCAGGTTTAGCTGAGAGACATTATCGACACCACCAACTACTTGTAAAGTCGACGTCTGGTGGTTTGAGTTGGTCTAAGAAATCACTACAGGCAAGGAAGGAAAGTAGATAAAAACTGAAAGGTAGGAGAGTGAGACTCCCTCATTTATTGGATTCATAGTTTGAAGAACAAGATGGTGGTCATCACATGATCCAGTCTTCCAATCCCTAACACGCATTCCTCTATCCACCAATGAGGGTTCAATATACTTGTTGCCAAGGCATGGTTAGATCTGGCTACAGTACCCTGTTGTATCTGGTGCAGTGATCCATAAATAGCTCTTGGAGGGGAGGGGGTATGTGAGGCAACTTCCCAAAGATTGTCCCACATGTCAAGAAGTGACCCTCTCTCAGGTAAAGAAGTGACCCTCTCTCTATACTATATTAATACACAATTTCTATCCTCAATTAGTAATAGCTCATCAACTCCACATATACCTTATAGTTATATGCCTTTGGTTTTACATACTATTTACCATTTTATAGACAAGTTGCAATTTATTATAGCAGAGTTCTCCATATCCCATATCTCATATATCGGAAAATGTTAAGGCCCTGTCACACTATGACGTTTCACACCAACGCGCATCGACGTGTTGCTTTTTTGGTCAAAACGTCGGTACACGTCCGGTACGTTACCGGCGTGTTACCGGCGCGTTACCGGCACGTTGGTACACGTTGAGGGATAGCAACGTGTGAATGGACACGTCGGCGCGGGTCGGCGCGCGACGGGTCGCGCCGATCGTTTTGTGCTTGCACAAAACTTTCGACGCGCCCCGACGCGCGCCGTCGGGTTGGAGGGGGCTGTCTGTGTGTGTGTCTGTGTGTGTGTTTGTGTGTGTGTTTGTTTGTGTATCTGTCTGTGTGTGTCTGTCTGTGTGTGTATGTGTGTCTGTATGTGTGTGTATGTGTGTCTGTGTGTGTGTCTGTGTATGTGTGTGTCTGTATGTGTGTGTGTCTGTGTGTGTTTGTTTGTGTATCTGTCGGTGTGTGTGTATTTCTGTGTGTTGGTATGTGTCTGTGTGCGTGTATGTGTGTGTGTATGGGTGTATGTGTCTGTATGTGTGTGTGTCTGTCTGAGTGTCTTTGTGTATGTGTGTGTCTCTGTGTGTATTGGTATGTATGTGTGTGTCTATGTGTGTATATGTGTGTGTCTATATGTCTATGTGTATGTGTTTATGTGTGTGTCTATGTGTATGGGTGTGTATGTGTGTATATGTGTGTGTCTATATGTGTATGTGTATATGTGTGTGTATAGGTGTATGTGTGTGTATATGGGTGTGTGTATCTGTGTATTTGTGTGTGTGGATATGTGTGTGTGTATGTGTGTGTATCTGTGTCTGTGTCCGTGTATATGTGTGTGTATATGTGTCTGAGTGTGTCTATGTGGCTGGGTGTGTCTGTGTGTGTGTATATGTGTATGTGTGTGTCTGTGTGTGTGTCTATGTGTGTGTATCTGTGTCTGTGTGTGTCTCTGTGTCTGTGTGTGTATCTGTGTGTATGTGTGTATGTGTGTTTCTGTGTGTGTCTCTGTGTATCTGTGTTTGGTCTCTGTCTCAGTGGGTGTGTGTATATGTGTCTCTGTGTGTGTGTCTCTGGGTCTATGGGTGTGTCTCTGTGTATCTGGGTGTGTCTCTGTATGTGTCGTTGTGTGTGTGTTTCTCTGGGTGTCTCTGTCTCTCTGTGTTTCTGTGTGTGTGTCTGTGTGTGTAGGTGTGTATGTGTGTGGGTATGTGTGTCTGTCTGTGGGTGTGTCTCTGTGTGGGTCTCTTTGTATGTGTGTGTCTCTCTATGTGTTTGTGTGTCTGTGTGTGTCTCCGTGTGTGTCTATGTGTGTGTATATGTGTGTATGTGTGTATGTGTGTGTATGTGTGTGTATGTGTGTGTCTCTGTGTGTGTCTCTGTATGTGTCGCTGTGTGTGGCTCTGTGTTTCTGTGTGTGTCTCTGTCTCTCTGGGTTATGTGTGTGTGTATGTGTGTGTATGTGTGTCTGTGTGTGTGTATGTGTGTCTGTCTGTGGGTGTGTCTCTGTGTGGGTCTCTTTGTATGTGTGTGTCTCTGTATGTGTCTGTATGTCTCTGTGTGTATCTGTGTGTGTCTCTGTGTGTGTCTATGTGTGTATGTGTGCATGTGTGTGTCTGTGTGTGTCTCTGTGTGTGTGTATCTGTGTGTGTGACTCTGTGTCTCTGTGTGTGTCTTTATGTGTGTATGTGTCTCTGTGTGTGTGTGTCTCTGAGAGAGACACACGCAGACACTCTCTCTCCCTCCCCCCTCTCTCCCTCCCTCTCTCTCCCCCCTCCCTCCCACAAAGAGACACACATACACACACAGAGAGACACACCCAGAGACACACAACGAGACAAAGAGACACACACAGAGACACACACACATACACAGAGACACGCAGAGACACACATAAACACAGACACACATATAGACACACACATAGACTCACACAGAGACACACACAGAGACACACACATACACAGAGAGACACACATAGAGACAGAGACACACACAGAGACACATATACACACACACAGACACACACAGAGACAGAGACACAAATACACAGAGACACACCCATATACACAGAGACACACACAGACACACCACCACACACACTTACACCCACATAGAGACACATATACAGAGATACAGAGACACAGATACATACACACAGACAGACACAGATACACCGACACAGAGACATGCACAGAGACACACACAGGCACATATACACAGACAGAGACACACACATACATACACATACATGCACAGATACAAAGAGACACACACATAGACACAGAGACACACACAGACACACACATACACATATACACATATAGAGGCACAAACACAAACACAGAGACACACACAAACACACCACCACACACAGGGACACACATATAGACACAGATCCACACACTGAGACAGAGAGACACACACACATACACACACATAGACACACACATATACACATATACACACACAGATACACACACATACACAGAGACACACACAGAGACACATAGACACAGATACACCCACATACACATATACACAACCAGTCACAGAGACACACACACAAATACATACATACACACACAGAGACACACATACACACACACAGAGACACACATACACATAAACACACACATACACAGAGATACACACAGAGACATACACATACAGAGACACAAACACAGACACACACTCAGACACACACACATACACAGATATATACACACATGCACACACATAGACACGCACATAGACACACACATACACATAGACACACACCGACACACACACATACACAGATACACATAGACACAGAGACACAGATACATGTACATATGCACCCATACCTACACACACAGTCACACACACAGACAAAGAGACACACACAGAGACACAGAGCCACACACACAGACACAAATGCAGATACGCACACACATAGACAGATCCACATACACACAGACACACACACAGAGACACACACAGACACAGAGACACACACACAGATACACACACATATAGACACAGAGACACACATACACATATACACACACATATACACACACATAGATACACAGAGACACACACACAGACACACACAGAGACACACACAGAGACACACACATAGATACAGAGACACACACACAGACACAGGGAGGGAGGGAGGCCTTTTCCGCTCGCAACGTCTATACCAGTTGACGGCGCGCTAATAACATGCTATGATCACGCTACCAACACGCTGCCGCCTGTCCAACTACCCCCCAACACGCCGAAAAGTTTGACGTTTCTCGACGGGTTGCAAATATTTTGCGCGTTGCCGGCGCGCCGGGGGAAACGTTGTAGTGTGATAGGGCTTGCGACGTCCACAACCTGCTCATAAACTCCAGCTTCCTGTTCCAGATACTATCAGCCAATCATATTCCACAACTCATGATGATCATCTTCAATGTGTTCTCTGTAGCAGAGTTATTAGATTGTCTGATTATTTTGTCTAGGTCTGACTCCTAATCTGAAGGTTGGTGGTTCAATACCCCATGCCATCCATCGCCTCTGTCAATTTTGGATTTCCACCGTTGTGTATAACTTATAGCCTCATCAACGGCAGACTTATCTATGATAGGCAATATCGATCTTCAAGAAAAAAAACTAATCACAACCGGACTGGTATATAGCCGATACTAGGTTACACTGTGTTCACTTCCTCCATTCCAGTGCTTCTTTCACTGTCTTATGGCCGGTGCACACCTACCGTTTACGACTCGACCCGACCCGCTTAAAACTGAAAACGGGCCGATTCATTTTTCGAATCGCGAATCGCAATCGTAAACGGCCTCCTTTAGCACTAAAAACTTAGTTTTATGCGCGAATCGCAATCGCTAGGTGTGCGCGGGGGGCGCACACCTAGCGATTTTTGTGCGTGAAACGGGAGGTGTGCGCGCACAAACGGTAGGTGTGTACCGGCCATTAGTTGCAATATCTCACATTGATAACGCAGTTGGGTTTCTACTACATCATATAGCTTCTCAAGCACAGAGTTACTTCTGAGAGACAATACTTTTTTTCTTTATTATAACAAACATATATCTATAAACATATATACATATATATCAATGCATATACATGTACATACATATATACAAAGATATCTATGATGCTCCGACGCAAGTGATGTTTTTAGGGTATGAAGGTACCCGGGAGCGCCGAAGGTGGCGCCACCAGTCATGAACATGACGTGTAATAATACTAATAATAAACACAATACTACTAATATGAAAATAATTCCCTTCCACACGTATATACTCACATAATGCGTTTTACATCACATTCTATCAGGTAATTACATTTTGACTACAGGTGTAATGTGATTGAGTGAGGAACAACCACACATGTTGACGTCTGATTACTTAATACTCTATTACTGCCAGCATTAGTCTACACTGGTCCCTTGTGTCGCTGGTCCTGGCCAACTGGTTCCTACCCCGCCAAGCCTCAGTACAATACATAACGTCTCCTTTTCACAGAGAATAAAAGATAATTTGTTAAATGAGTCTCTGGTTTGCAACGCTGGGTTTCCTATATAGTTCAGTTCCGATTTTCCTTATGAGCGGTTCACGTATACAAATGTACACATTTTATTGTTTGGTCATAACAGTCTGCATTACTATCTCAACAGCGTCTATTTCCACAATGGTTTTACATACATATATTATCTCCCTTTTGAAGACATACAATGTAATTTAACATAAATGCAATGTACATGTAATAAACAATCCAATTCCCCTTCAAAGAAACATGAAGTCTGTATTGTTCTTAAATACAATCTGTTGACTACATATTTATAACATAGTACAACACAAATGTGTCGTTGTTAGTCCTGTCCATGAGTCATTGTTACTTTTGTTGCCAATAACTTTACCCGGTTCCGTGGAAATTCCCACGATGGAATATGATACACTTTATGTTCTTAAAACTAACATTCACACCAATGATTCTGGTAATGTGATTGAGTGAGGAACAACCGCACACCTTGACGTCTGGTAACTCAATGCTTTATTACCACCAGCTTTAGTCTACACTTGTCCCTCGTGTCGCTTGTTCTGGCCGGCTAGTTCCTGGCCCACCGAGCCTCAGTACAATACATAACAACAGGGATGACACAACTTCCTAACAGACCAGATGGGATGGCCAAATGAGTTAGAGCGTTTGTCTCCCATGTTGGTAGATCGTGTGGTTGTGGTTCGAAAACTGGTCGACTCAAACCAATGACTTAAAAATTGATAATTGTTGCTTCCTAGCCTGGCGCTCATCATTATGAGGATAGGGCAAGGACTGGCTGGCTCAGTGTCAGGATATTGTGCCTGAGTGGGATATCAGGTCATGGTGCTGGTGGCCTGGTCTTCCAGTGGGGCAGCACTATGAAGTCGCCATGAGTGCGCACTGTCACAAGTCGGTACCCATCCTAATATGACCTTAGATGTTGTAAAGACGTAAAAAAACAACAAACAAACAAATTTCCCAACAAAACACCAGGCAGGTAATACTTGCTGAAGCCGTTGTGAAGGCAGCACATCAGTGCACATCTGGTGCCACTGTTAGCGTTGATGTATTGGGCTACTTAGGGCAGTCAGAAGGTTAGTGTGCATCGGGAGTACTGATGATTACACGGAACAGGCCGCACATGGGTCTAGTCTCAGATCAGATGTAACTGTAAATGCACGCAGCCCATAACCGCAGCCAGGTCAGGTCAGGTTAGAGGTCAGGTCATGGCTCAGAGAATATTTTAGCATAAGTGATCGATTGAAGACTCAACTACTAGCATTTGTTTGTTTGTTTGTTGTTGTCTTATCAACATCCCTAGGTCATATCAGGATGGGTACCGATTTGTGACAGTGCACACTACTGGCGACTTTATAGTGCTGCCCCACTGAAAAACAAGGCTGCCAGCACCATGATCTGATATCCCACTCAGTCACATTATCCTGACACTAAGCCAACCAGGTTTTGCCCTATGCTAATATTGCCGAGCACCAGGCTAGGAAGCGACAAATAGCAATTGTTACATGATTGGTTTGACTCGACCAGGATTTGAACTGGCAAACTCATGGGTTCGGATCTCGCGATCTTCCAAAATAGGAGACGGACACTCTACTCATTCATTCACCCTATCTGGTCGACTATTGGTAAGATCATATTATAACTTGCTACATTATTGCACATAGTAGCTTTATAGCACTGTCCCATAGAGAAACTGGGCAATGGACACCAAACACGGATAAAGCGCTCAATTACATATTCATGACAGCTTTATAGTGTTGCCCCATAGGGATATCGTTCAACCGACATCATTCACTGATAAAGTGCTCAAGTATGTAGCCAATATGGTGCTACCCCATTGGAATACCGTGCCAATGGCACCATACGTGGGTAACACCATATACATGCATTCTCATGGTAGCTTTATAGTGCTGTAATACAGGAATGCCGCATATGCAGCGCAATACATTACTGAACCACATATATATGTGTAAAGACTAGGTCTCCATGAAGTAAATTTGAATCCTTCCTCCAACTAATAGTTTTACCACTCGTCGTGGTCACCAATATGTAAAGTCTACTGCTCGAATTAGTGGTTGTGTAGGCAGGATATAGTGAAATCAATACAGGCGAACAGAAAGGAAGAGTATAAAGTGTGACAGAAGAGAGAGAGTCAAGTTCATATGGTACATTGATTCAGTGTAGAGTATCACCCCACCCCATTCTCCCAATGAGAAACAAGCATTCTTAGCTCTACCAATAGGGATCCAACATCCCTGGTCCCCATGGTTACCAGTGATATGTCCACCACCACCAAGCTGTGTGGCTCCCCAGGCCACCACCTGCATTGAGCCTAAGTGTGGTGATCATGACTAGCAGAGAGGGGAGGGGGTAGTCTGTAGGGCTCTGGTGCTCTAGAACATATTGACTTTGATCATCGGTGATCGGACCTCAAACAAATGGTCATTCTGGCATATTTCTTTGGAGGAAACCTGTTGCTGGCACATCTACTCTTTCCGATAAGCATCAAGGTTTGTTGTATATGCATGTTTCCACAGATAGGACAACACATACCACATCCTTTAATGCACCAGTTGTGGGCCATTGGTTGGAATGGAAAATAACCTAAACTGCAAATGTGTCCAATGAGCAGGATCGGTAGGATGAGCGACACGGTCAAAGGTGGACACTCTACAGCATGAGCTTCATCTCGCTCCCGAGAGAATATAGCTATGAGCATCACTGTGTAGGTCATTGGGTTTCCTAGACCAGGAACAGCCATCTGGGTGAATTTGGAGTTGTTTTATCAACCTGGGTTTTCAGATGAATATCTTCACTGGGCAGGATACTCGAACTGTCATTGGCATCAACCCTTGTTGAGTTAAACCAATGACCTACAAAATTGATATGTGTTGCTACATAGCCTGGTGTTTGGCATTAATATGGATTGGCAAGGACTGGGTTGCTCAGTATTGGGATACTGTTGTTGTTGTTGTTGAAGATTTATACTGCCTATCATGGATAAGCCTGAATAGGCTTTTTTTGTCGATAGAAAGCCGGAGCCTACACTTTTACCGACCCAAGGGATTTTTAACCTCCCACACCACACAGGCATGGTATGAGAGCAACTGGCCTTTGATAATGCTGTAAGTTATACACAGCGGTGGAAATCCAAATTGGCAGAGATGGGGGCACGGGGAATCGAACCGCCGACCTTCAGATTAGGAGTTCGACCTAGAAAAATGTCAGACACTCTAACCACTCCGCCACAGAGAACACCACCCTGACTGAGTAGGAGATCTAGTTATGGTGCCCGCAGCATTTGATCAGGCATTTCGCATGTGACCTTGACAATCCTCCATTTTAATCGCACTGGGGAAATCTGAAAAGGAATAAATAAACAAACCGTCCTCTAAGAGTAATTATTCCGAACACGATGGGTCATTTAAATTTACCTCGTAATCAAGTCCCGCCAGAGTAATTGTATTAGCGAATGAGCCTAATTTACTGGACATAACCAACATCGCAAACCTAGCATTTCCCACCATCCAGTTGAATTAACCAATTAAATATCAGCAATTACCTCATTTTACCAACCTTATCCCAGCTCTTCCCAATCTACCCTCATTGCAATCAAAACCCTGCTTGCTTTACAATTCCCATTTGTCCCAGGTTATAGAATGTTGATCAATGCCCCAGCGATTAGCAACTTCTGTGTTATTAGTGATTACAATTACATCACCTTAATAATATTACACCCAAGTAGCTGAATAAAGGGCGTGTCGGCATAATCGGGAGAGCACGGGGCTCGCTAGATAAAAGATCACCGCATACTTCCAGTACAGGGGTGAAGACCAGCCTTATATAAAAACGGTCGAAAAATCGGGCTAATGAAATGAGTCTTTACGAGAGCCTAATTTCACAATCTAAGAAGCAAGATTTATTCTTTGTATATGTCTTCATTTTTACCTGCTACTTTTGAGTTGGAAAATATAATAAAACATATAGTTTAATGCAATTTAAAAGTGAAATCGACAGCGTTTTCTGGCCACCATCGTTTCTTTTTGCATTTTCTCCCATTTCACCAACTCTGTGGTGATGTCAGTAACCATTATGTGGAAGGTCGGGAGTTCGGTTCCCGGTCGATTCAAAACAATGATTTAAAATTAATACTTGTCACTTCCTAACCTGCTGCTTGGCATTAATAGGATAGGGTAATGACTGGTTAGCTCAGTGCCAGGATAATGTGACTGAATGGGATACTGAGTCATGGCACCGGCAGCCTGATTCCCCAGTGGGGCAGCACTGTAAAGTCGCCAAGAGTGTGCACTTTCACAAGTCAGTACCCCTCCTGAAATGACCTTAGATGTTGTGAGGACATATAACCTCCAACAACCAACCCAAGCAGTATAATTTCTGGCGATGTTACACTTTGAATGTCCTTCCTTTAGTTTGTTTGTAGTGTTGTTTTACGTCCTAGCATCATCTAAGGTCATAGCAGGACGGGTACCGACTTGTGACAGTTCGTACTCATGGCGACTTTATAGTGCTGCTCCACTGGAAGACCAGGTTGCCAGCAGCATGCCCTTTTTTTTTTTTGTAAATATGTTTATTCTGCTGAATAATTCTTCTGTCAGTGCCGAAGCACTGGTCTTCCAGCCCTGATATCCCATTCAGTCACATTATCCTGACACTGAGCTAACCAGTCTTTGTCTTATCATAATAATGGCGAGCGCCAGTCTAGGAAGCAACAAGTATCAATTTTTAACTCGTCGGTTTGACTCGACCAGGGTTCGAACCCACGACCCCACTATGTACCAGCACGGGAGAGGGACGCTCTAACTCATTCGGCCATCCAGTGCATGGCTCTTATGAGACATTGCTGGAAAGTAATTTGCAAATGGCATTCTTTTATTAGAGATCCATCGTGCTAATGGGAACATTTGTGCTTCCCGGAATGAGGACTATTGTAGAGAGTGTGTTCCAAAGCAAGGAAGATGGATTGACTGAGTAGATTTCAACTCAAAGCTCCAATACATTTCTTGGTGTTTTTTTGTGTTTGTTTGTTGGGTTTCTTTCAGTACATTAGTTGAATAAACAGGGTAAATGTCAATCATGTACAATTGGTCTTGCTCATTCTACTGCTCCTTGCCTAGTATCATAGTAATACTGAATGCAAGTCTAGGTAGCGACAAAGAACAATTTTGTAGTCACTCGTTTCACCTGGTCAGGATTTGAACTGTAGAGTTCGAATCCAACGATCTATTGAAATTAGAACTGGACACTCAACTTATTCGCCTATTCTGTTCTCATAGTAATATAGTAGATACTATTTTAGAATCACTGTTGCTTTGTACATTGCCGAGACAATTAAACCTGTATAATGCATAATCCAAATGTTTGAAAGGCAAAATACTTGCCTAGAAGTTGATTCTGCATATTCAACTTGGATTTAGTGCAATTATTAATGAATTGCTGTTGTAGTCAATCTAATGTAGCCCGTTGCTACTCAACCCTTGGGTGTCGACAATTTGTAGGTGCTTGCCTTCATTGATTTTGCATGGTTTCAGTTGGAATATTTCCAAATTGGTCTAAACTTGTCAGACCTCTGTCAAATGACAGCAACCGTCATCACTAATGCAATTGCATAGCTGCTAAATGTGTGTCGATTGAGGGAAAGATTTAAATTACAAAATATAGGTAAAATTACAGGAGCCAATACAGACAGACCAGTTGCTCTCAATAATTCTAAGATTTCTTTGTGCCTTAGTTTTGTAAATGTTTGCATGTCCTTTAACACAGTATTGGTGCAAAGACCATGGAAGCTGCACACTCGCACAGAATGGGCAACGAGGCTTGTGACCACTTTCCAACCACTTGCAACCAACAATAACATCGGGTGGTCGCAGATGGTCATAAGCGGTTGCAAGTCGTCGCACAAAGGGCTGTCCGTATTTGGTCCTCAGGGATCGATGAACGACAAAGTGACGGTACTGCTATCGGCCTCTTGATACCGCGTTGTGACCATGAAGGTTGGTCGCAAAGATATCGCAAATGATCGCAAAATGGTCGCAAGTACTCGCAAAATAGTCCTCACTGGTCGCAGACTTCCTTCTGACCAATATGGTCGCAAGGAGGTAGGCAACCATTGCATTGGTCGCTGCTGACTCTGTGTTCTTCGTTCAAAAGTGGTTGCAAGCAGTGGTGCGACTGAGGCTTTGGTATGATTGCCCCCGTTTAGTATCTTTATATGTGTGGTTTTCAACCCACCTTCTAAGACACACGTACACACATATATATATATATGGTGTATACAAATTATATGAATATAATAACCCAGAATATCCCTCCTTTCCATCATCACTCACTCAGCTTCATGGACTGATGGAGTCTGTCCTAGTCATCTACTGCTCCAGCGTCCCCAACTCCAGATCTGATGGTGATGCCACCATGCCTGCGCAATATAACCACCACTCACTGTACCGCTGAATATATGAGCCTGTCTCAAAAGGTGATAACTCTTTTCCGTTTGTCCATTGTAACGATTGACACAAAACAGCACAGAAACGGTTACACTGAAAACCCATGGACATTTGCTTCGAAACAATATATATTCTATTGGGATTATGAAACACCATGTAAAAACCAAATCATAAGCACATAGTATGTTGATCATTACAATGGACAGAGTTTTGTCCCATATTGCCTCGCACTTTTTGAGACAGTATCATATATGTGTGTATACACACACATATATGTACATACATATATATATATATATATATATATATGTCCATTGTATGTGGAAGCTGACTGCACAGAGCCAAGGACATTAGTGAGACAGAATGCCATGTGACGCTAGTGCCATAATATCCAACATACATATAATCACAGGAGAGTCACACACAATGCTCTCAGCAGCACACATATAAAGTTGATTGATTGATTGATTGGTGGTTGTTTTACGCCGTGTCGGAATCATAGGCCATATTCACGGCGAGGCGAAATACAAAGGACTGGTCTTACATTATATACAATACAAGATATAGTGAATAGAATCAATAAAGCTGGAATACTATTCAACATGAAGATGAATGCCAGGAAGACCAAAACAATGGTTATAGGTAAAAAGACAGATAAACCAAATGTCAATATAACCATAGATGGCACAAACATAGAACAAGTATCCGAATTCATATATCTCGGACAAAAGATTACAAATGATGGGAGATGTGAGGAAGAAATTAAAAGAAGGATAACAATAGCCCGAACAACATTCTCCAAAATGTATAGAGTGTTAACATCAAGTAAGATATTAATACAAACAAGGAAGCGTATTCTTCAGTGTTATGTGTGGTCTACTCTAATGTATGGGGCAGAGACATGGACAATCTCTAAGAAAATGTACAAACGTTTAGCAGCATTTGAGATGTGGACTTATCGAAGGATGATGAAAATATCATGGACAAAGAAGATCACCAACAAAGAAGTTCTCAGAAAAATTAAAAATAAGAAAAGCTTGTTTGCCACTATACAGACAAAGAAACTTATTTATTTTGGCCACATCATTCGTCAGAGTTCAATATACCGTACATTGTTGGAAGGGAAGGTGAATGGCAGCAGAGGGAGAGGGAGACCAAGAACATCATGGTTTACAAATATTTCACAGTGGACAGGCTTGAATTATTCACAGTCTATCAGAACAGCACAACATCGGGACAAGTGGAGAACCATTGCATCCAACCCTCGACTAGAGGACGGAACTATTGATTGATTGAGAGTCTCCTGTGCTTGACTGTCCTCCTATTGGTTGCAAAGCTCCACACGTGGTTGATTGACAGCAAAGACAGTAGGGGGGAGAGATAACACAAAGATTAGGTGGGAGAGACAGACCCCAATCCCCAAGGCATGTACAATGGCATGTGTCCTTGCTGGGGATATCCTTATCAGCCTTAACCCTCTGTCTTTAAGATTCTCATATCCCCTCCTAGTCCAGTGAATCTAGATGATATCGGGGCCTGATCCATAACAAATTGCAATCGAAAGTTTCTAACAAGGATTCATTGGAGGCATTCTCGATAAACCACATAATACAGAATCTACATCCATAAATTTAGTGCAAGGGGTCAAATTGTGTTAATTTATGTTAATTAGATTTTCAGTTCAGGGTGTGGTGAGAACGCGCCGATTCACTGGTAAAATGATGGTTCTCTGAATGTCATACCCATGTTTCTATGGTTACGAACATGAATATGTCATCCGTGGTGTTGCTCTGTATATTACATTATCCAAATATGCTAATTTGTCACCGTTATTACTGTTGTGGGGTGATGAAAATGGGAAATATTGCACCTAGAGTGGGACTCGAACCCACATCTCTTTGCATTCCAGGCCAGTGTGCTAAGCATTACACCACCTAGGCTCCCTGATATCACCATAATACCCTCGCCTAACTGTCCATGCGGCTCGCTGCCTGAGAGGTCAGTGCAGACCACTACACTCGTCCCCCTGGAAGTGTAAGTCTTTTAATACTGACAACTACATACATACAGGCAATGCAACACACTTACATACACAGGGTAGGTTCAACAATCATAGAGCGCATAGCTTGTATAGGATCATGGTCACGGCAACCAAGGTCGTGGGGGTGATAAAAATGGGAAATATTTTGCCTAGAGTGGGACTCGAACCCACATCTCTTTGCATTCCAGGCCAGTGTGCTAACCATTACACCACCTAGGCTCCCTGATATCACCATACTACCCACGCCTACCTATCTATGCGGCTCGCTGCCTGAGAGGCCAGTGCATACCACTACACTACCATAAAACCATGTTATGAATGTAACTGTGTCACTAATGCACCAAATATCCCAAATGGTTTGTCTACACCCAGGTTTTGATGGTCAAAGAAAATGATTAGCAAGCATTTTAGCTGAAATTACCTGAACTAAATGCATAAACAAGGCATCAATTCGGTCTACCAGCTACCCAATGGTAGCTAATTTGCTGTAGTGTTATCCCTCATTTAATCTTTTAAGATTGTTAGATATCTTGTTTTCCCGTCCGTCTCCCGTGTTGGTTGATCGTGGGATCATGGGTTCGAATCCTGGTCGATTCAAACCAATGACTTAAAAATTGATACCTGTCACTTCCTAGCCAGATGCTCGGCATTACTAGGATAGGGCAAGGAGCAGTGGAATGAGGAAGACCAGTCGTCTGCGACTGGAATTTCCCCTGCACAAGTAATGTACAAACAAAAAAACTAAAATACTTTGCTTACAAAACACATCATCATCATCATGAAAGCTGCCTACAAAAGTGTTGAAGCACTGCTGGCTTTTGCAGGTTATCAGCGGCACTCTCTCCGGGAGCAAATAGAGGTTTCACACCAGCAAGAACATGTCCAGACAGGCGCAAAACTATTTGTCCCTTCATTGGCTGGTCGGGAGATGTTGGGAGTTCCATACATCAACCGCCCTTGATGCTGCCACAGTGACACAGTTTTCTGTTCAGGGTTTGCTCCCTTAGCCTTCGGTTCTGTCAAGAATCTGTACCACAAGGCAGTGGTTTACAACTCTGCAGGGCAGGGGCATCAAACTCCTTGAGGTATTGCAATACCTGCATACCAGTCATATACACGCCACATATACACATATAAACATATATAATAAATACCTATGAAAACCTAACTATATATGTGAAGTGGGCGTGACTACTCGACCGGTGGAAATGTGGGCCTGGGCTGATTAGCTCGCATTCTGAGATGCGGGCTAGTCACTAGACTCGCATTTGCCACCATTTGCTGGGCCGGGTTCCCTGATGTAAAGCATTGCTAGGATACATCAATTGTGACTTTCCTAGCAATGGTGAGAGGTCGAGCGCTCGGGCTCTGACCTGTCATACATACTTTATGCATGCTCTGATGTTTTAGAAAAGATTTAGGCTCTTATTGTCGGAATTCTAAACTTGTTTTCATTAAATTACAGGGGAGGGGTTTGAGCCAGCTTTACTACACATGTTAATTGAAACAACTCTGGTAGTTAGGGTAAGAATAAAGCCGTGAGCTCTTGGAAAGTGATTGGAACGTTCCTTGTATTCTTTACTATTCTCCAGCCTTATTGTAGATTAACCGCTATGGTCAACTTGTCTTTGATATTCGATTGTTTCATATATATCTAAGGGCCTCATGGTAGGCCTTAAGCCGCTGATTAACCCTTCTGCAGGGATATTAATAGACATCATATTATTGGAAACATAACTTAATGTAGCAATATTTTACATAGTAAACACATTAACTTAGGCTAATTAACAGTGACAGCAGCAGCACCATCTATGGTGTCTGCATATTTCTGGATTAATTAAACTCTCTTAATACACACACCAAATGGCGGGGAGGATAGCCAGTTAGTTGTAATAATGTGAGACTATTCCAGTATATAGATGCGGGAAAGGGACAAGAACCGTATTTCTATGATACTCTGGCTGTCCGCCCTTAGCCCGGGAAGTACACCGACTGAAGCGGTCAACCTGCGGGTGGGATGAGATTTGGCGACGGGCTGCGGCGGTCAAGGAAATTCACATGGAAAATTACATATATATCAATATTAACACATAGGCTCGCCTTAAGCGGGGGTGGAATAGCCGAACGGTAAAATATGTATATCGATATATATATATATATATATATATCATGGGTTAGCTATTCTAACCACAACATTCCTGGAATCAAATTAGGCGGGTAACATCTGTGCCCTCGGCCTGTAACCAAAAAAACGTAGACAAATAAGACTCGATCATTATTCCACACAAGCCGGTCAAGTGGAGCCGGGCGCGGTGCAGCGCTGGCAGCTCAGGCGCTTCATCGCCTGGCTGAGAGATCTGCTCGTGAGACAGGACTGCTGAGTGTACAAATTACAATGATTCATACACATGTCATGGGGGTGATGGAAATGGGAAATATTGCACCTGAGAAGGAATCGAACCCACATCTCTTGCATTCTGGCGCAGTGTGCTAACCAGTACACCACCTAGGATCTAGCCTATCAACGCCTACATGGCTACAGCCCCGTTCACACATGGGCCTTAAGTCGGCCCAACTAGTTCGCATCATCTAGTCCACCTCGCGAAGCGGTCTATATGAAGCAAACTAGTTGAGTCGAATCAGCCCTCCTTCGCCTCAATGACGCATTCAGACACCTATTTTGAGTCACTTTAAATGAGGCAAATTAATTGAGGTGACTTTAGCCCTTTGTGTGAATGGGGCTTAATTGTCTCCTTGCATGAGATTTCAGTGCAGATTATTAAAATCGCGCCCCTGGGATTGTAATTCTTTTAAATGGTAATATAAACCATGCAGTTAAGACTTATGAGTATTGCCACTAAGTGGTGTAAATAGAGATTACATAACAGTATCAATACAGTTTATTAATATAGTAATATATGGATAGATTAAATTATGGGATAATTATAGACCAGATATACTCCAGTAAATAAGGTGGTATAACTTATAATATTAGAGTTTATGTAGATATTGTACTGAAGACAGATAACTTTGGTCTTCATAACTTTTTAGATTCAACAATTTCAGATAAGGGCCTATGGACCTATATTATATAAATATAAATTGAGCAATATTTACATATAAACATAGGCAAGCCACAGTTTAGACTGTGAACATTTCAGCCCACGACCAAGTGGGTTGTTGGCGTTTTCTCTCCTGACAACATCTAAGGCAATATCAGGGTGGGTAGCAGCACCTAGTGACAGTGTCCACTCATGGCAACTTAAGAGTGCTGCCCCACTAGGATACCAGGCCACCAACAGGCCTGATATCACACTCAGTCACATTATATTGAGACTGAGTTAACCGGTCCTTGGCCTGTCATATTAATGCCGAGCGTCGGGCTAGGAAGTGACAATTATCAATTTTATAAGTCATCGGTTCGGCAAGTGAGGCCCACGCTCTACCGATGCGGCCAAAGTACTCTACAGATAAATGAAATACTGGGATAATAGTAGACCATATATATATGAGACTGTCTCAAAAGGTGCTGAGTAATATGGGACACACTTTGTCCATTGTAACGATCAACATAATATCTGCTTATGCATTTGCTCAGGATAAACTGATTTGTTTTGTACATGGTGTTTCATAATCCCAATAGATTACATATTGATTTGTTTTCAGTGTAACCATGTCTGTGCTGTTTTGTGTCAGTCGTTACAATGGACAAACAAAAAAAGAGTTATGACCTTTTCGGACAGGCTCATATACTCTCGAATAGCAGTTGGCATAAATTATAATCTTACAGTTTTTTTACCCTACATAGTGTTCACAAGAAGACAAAAAAAACATGTTTTTTTTAACTTTTCAGAATAAAGCATTTCGGAGTATGGAATATGGACCTGTATTATATAAATCTATATGAATTGAGTAATTTGTATATATTAATATAGCCAGCCCATATTGAAGGCTGGACATTTCAACCCTCGGCTAGGGTGGTTGTTGGAGTGTTAATGTCCTGGCAACATCAAAGGTCATATCAGGACGGGTACCGACTTCTGACAGTGTGCACTCATGGCAATTCAATAGTCTTGCCCCACTGGGAAACCATACCACCATCACCATGACCTGATATCCCACTCAGTCACCATATCCTGGCACTGAGCTAACCAGTCCTTGCCCTATCCGATTAATCCCAAGTGCCAGGCTACGAAACAACACGCATAACTTCAGTTGTATAAGTCATTGGTTTGACTCGACCGGGAAGCGAACTCCTGACATTCCGCATGCGAGACTCGCGCTCTACCGATTCGGCCACCGCGCATGGTCGGATCAGGGAATATATGTACCTATATTATATGAATATGAATCGAACCATATTTACATAGGAACATAGGCAGCTCGCAGTGCAGACTGTGAAGATGTCAGCCCCAGGCTGGGTATTGCTTGTAAGAGAAGCTGTCCGGAACTGGCTGAGAATATTAGATATGCTATTACGCGTTCCCACAGGGCATGGGGAGATATGAGAGAATCCGCCTTTGGTACTCTCTTTATTGTCTCCAGATCGGGTATCACACTGAGGGCTTCAGCGCACCACGTGACCCCTGGGTCTGGAGTCCTAGTGTGTTAGCAGTGCAGAATCCACCAACATGCTATATATATATATATACGCTGTATATACTTGTTTATGCATATAAAAGTGTTTCCTTTCTGGGTTTAATAATTGTCACTATTGGTTATTATTATGCATACTTAGCGTAGTTCATATTGGCACCATGGTATGTCACTTCTAACAAAGACTAACCAGCTAGTCTGTGCTGCGTCGCCTTGATTATACATGTTGGAGTTTTGGTGCCCATTCTTACTGAGTGCGATCCGCCAAGTTCGCTGTATATGTGACACTGTCTCAAAAGGTGCTAAGCAATATGGGGCAAAACTTTGTCCATTGTAATGATCAACATACTATCTGCTTATGCATTTGCTCAGGATAAACTGATTTTTGTTTTACATGGTGTTTCATTAATCCCAATATAATACATATTGATTTGAAGCAAATGTCCTTGTGTTTTCAGTGTAACTGTTTCTGTGCTGTTTTGTGTCCATTGTTACAATGGACACAAAATAGAAGAGTTATCACCTTTTGAGACAGGCTCATATATGCTTGTTTGCGTGCCGAGACAGTCTCTTTCAGACGACACGTCGTACCAGACCCGCACATTTGTTTCTTTATTTGATCTCTCCCTAACATAGCTCTCCATTGGATGCCTTCATGACCCACCTCCCTCCCACCCAGACCTGGCCATTACCCAGCTATCATGTGATTACAGGTCGCTTATTATACTAAGCATCATGGTCAACCCCCTCACATAGTTCCTTATTATATCTATTACTATTGGCCTTTTGCGCAGACAATGGAGTATTGTACTAATTTGTAGACATTACAGTAAAGTAGAATAACCAGCTCCTCGGGACTAGTAACCACCTTCTTAATACAGACAATAACATGTGCCAATAGACACTCATTAAATTAGAAAGCTCACAATCATATATTTGTGGTCAAGGGAAACAAATTCCCATAGAAAAAGAAAAGTTGTATTAATAATTGATAGAATCTATTTAGTAAACTATATGAGGTGGTACAGTCCAGCTGCCCTCAAATGTTTTCCTGTTTTACCTTAGTAAAAAGGTCATGCATACTGTCTGCAGTGTAGAACTGTTGGCGTATATTATACTAACTATATATATATATATCTACTTCACAGTTCTTCTTATATATATATATATACATATAGTCAATTATCACGACTGGTCTGAATTTTTGGAATAAATCAAGTGTATGTCTGTTATTAATGCACTTTGCAGTAAATTGCTATTCTGTTTAGATCCATGTATACATACCAAACATGTGAATGAAAATAAATATAATAAATACAAATCAGAATATAATGCATATCTTTACTCACATTAAAGTGAAAAAAACATCAACCCATCAACTTACGAAATGCATACTTTTGCACTGACCTAACAAAATCAGATGCCTTTCAAAATGATATTTAGCGCATCGAATCTCATCCTATATGTGTTGTGCATTCATCAATATGCTCAAACTACATGTTATTATATCAGGAAAGAGAAGACATCTTACAAAATGGCATCAACTTATGAATGCTTTTAAAATATTTCTACAGCCTATACTTTTAAACATTAGTGAATTATATTTCTTTTTAAGGGAGCCTATTATACGAGGTACAACATGCTCTGAAGCCCATCCCCCTAGCTATAGAATACTGTCCTCTACCAGCAGTTATCATGCCATACATCAACTTACGAATTCGTCAACTTACGAAACGCATCACCAGGTTCGAGAGCTCACCTTGTTTTACCCGACTCAACTTTACCCTTCTCGACTTTACCCGACCGCACTTTACCCGACCTCACTGCTAATATATAAGTGAAATACATGCTAGTATATCAGGAAAGACAAGAAATCTTAGAAATTGGCATCAACTTCCGAATGCTTTTCAAATATTTCTACAGCCTATACTTTTAAACATTAATGTTTTTTTCTAAGGGGGCCTATTATAAGAGGTACAGAATGTTGTGAAGTCCTTCCCCCTAGCTTTAGAATACTCTCCTCGACCAGCAGTTTTCATGACATAGGTCAACTTACAAATCTGTCAACTTATGAAATGCATCACCGGGTTGGAGACCTTACCTTGTTTTACCTGACTCAACCTTACCCGACTCAACTTTACTCGACTCAACTTTACCTGACTCAACTTTACCTGACTCGACTTTACCCGACTCTACTTTAACCGACTCAACTGTACCCGACTCGACTTCACCCGACTCAACTTCACCTGACTCAACTTTACCCGACTCGACTTTACCTGACTCGACTTACCTGACTCAACTTTACCCGACTCGACTTTACCCAACCTCACTTTAGCTGACCTCACTTTACCAGACCTGAGTTTACCCGACCTCACTTGCAATATACCATCAACTTACGAAACCCATTTTCTATTGAACACTTGTGATATTACTATTATCGTCATAGGCACTTGTTATATACCACTGAAAAGCCCATGTTGTGTGCTTTTAGCGTATTTCTGTTATTTAATCAAATATGCAGTTGCGAAAACACAATAACAGTTGATAAAAGATCACATTTGAAGCACTAGAGTGGAAACTAATTTTAATTTTTTCAAAAGTGAAAATGATAGAGGAATTTAATTTAAATGCCGATGTCAAGAGCATAGGTGAGTAGTGACATCATTAATATGCATGTAGGAACACTAACATATGTAGAAAAATAATGAATATAGTTGAAATCAGGCCATTCTATAATATTTCTGATGTGTTTCGTAAGTTGATGAACAAAATAAGATTTGATTTTTAAACCTCTCTACAGGCTTGACCCCTGGGACTTAAGTGGACATATATTTTGCTGGAACCCTGATTTTCTGATAAATAAATGAAAAACATGATACTGGTAAGTCACTTTTGTTTGTTCAAAAATGCACACCAGTCGCGACAATCGACCATTTAAAATAAAACCTTTCTAGATCGATCAATGTTGGGACTGACTTTAAATGGTCCATTTAGGGAGGTAGTCAGTTTAGGGAGTTTGTTGTATAGTTACAACGGTAGTGTATCGGTGATTGTATGGGACCCAAATAAAGCGATCGATATATGGGAGTGGTCAAATATGTGGAGGTGGTCGGTAAGAGAGGTTTTACTGTATGTGTATATATATCTATATACAGATATTTCACCTTGCGTCCAATGTGACCGGTGCCGTTGCCAGGATCAATAGCATAGATAAGGAGTAATATGGTGCCATTCTGGTGCCATCACCATGGAGATAAGAACACTGTTCCCATGGAAACGTAATAGATAGGGCCGGGGTGTCCCCGATCCCGACCTGTCGGCAGTGGATGAAACAACAAAAAAACAACAATAAAGACAACCTAACACAAACTAACAAAATCTAACAAAGACAACAACAAAACGGACAGAATGCCCAAACAAAATAATAAAGAAAATAAATGAAATAAATATTTGTTTGTTTGTTGTTGTTTTACATCCTAGCAACATCTAAGGTAATATCGGGATGGGTACTGACTTGTGACAGTGCACACTCATGGCAACTTTATAGTGCTGCCCCACTGGGAAACCAGGCTACCGGCACCATGACCTGGTATCCCACTCAGTCCCAATATCCTGACACTGAGCACACCAGTCCTTGCCCTGTCCTAATAATGCCGAGCGCCTGGCTAGGAAGCGACAAGTATCAATTTTTAAGTCATTGGTTTGACTCGACCAGGGTTCAAACACACGACCCTACGATCTACCAGCACGGGAGACGGGCTCTCTAACTCATTCGGGCATCCCATCTGGTTTAAAAAGGAGATAAGAACTAAAAACATGTGCAAGGAAGTCGTCACAAGGACAATTTAGGGCGACACCACTTAACAAAGGGTGTCTCAGGAGAAGTTAGCCATGATGATCTATTACTTCCATCATGAATGACCACATTAGGAGGACATTACGATGCATGAATGCGCCGGAAGTAAACAGACTGGGTGAATAGATGGGTGGGCGGGAGGGTGGGTGGGGAATTCGGGTGTTAGGGCTCCCAGAGGGACCTATCGTGTGAGAGTGCATCATCATTAAATGAATGATTAGTCTGCACACAACAATTAATAGACCCCGCCAGCTAAACTAGTGACATCTATCAGTAGAATCTAGAAACACTCTACTGGGGTACATTCCCCGAGTGTGTATGAATTCCCATGCTATATCTCTGTAAAGAATGCCTCAACAGATAATAAAATGCCTGATTATATTCAGATATTCATATCGCAACAGGATTCAAGCTCTTATCATTGTAATATAAATAAAAGAGAAGACAACTATATTGTATTTTTCTTCAGGAATTTCACTGCCGCTCTCTTCACGTATTACACCTCTGCAGGTAAGCTAGTGATATATATTGGCGGAATCTGGAACCAGTCTATTCGGGTACTTTCCAGCTTGACTGACGGGGATCTGTTGTGCATGTTTCCACTTCTAATATATCAAAAGTTAGCCATTTAAAATACAAGTCACTTCAAGGTGAAGTGAGGTAGATTATTCCCATAAAAGTAGTGTCGTAGGGGTGATGACAATGGGAACTATTGCGCCTAGAGCGGGACTCCAACCCACATCTCTTTGCATTCCAGGCCAGTGTGCTAACCATTACACCACCTAGGCCCCCTGATATCGCCACACTACCCATGCCTACCTGTCTGTGTGGTTACTTGCCTGAGAGGTCAGTGCAGACTACTACGCTCATCCCCCTGGAATTGTAAGTCTTTTAATGCTTACGATTACATACATACAGGCAATGCACTAACACATACACAGGGTAGGTTCAACAACCATACAGCGCGTAGCTTGTACAGGATAATGGTCATGTCAAGCAGTCTCATGGGGGTGATGAAAATGGGAAATATTGCGCCTAGAGTGGGACCCAAACCCACATCTCTTTGCATTCCGGGCCAGTGTGCTAACCATTACACCACCTAGGCTCCCTGATATTAACACGCTACCCATGGCTACCTGTCTATGCGGCTCCTTGTCTGAGAGGTCAGTGCAGACTACTACGCTCGTCCCCCTGGAATTGTAAGTCTTTTAATGTTTACGATTACATATATACAGGCAATGCACTAACACATACATACACAGGGTAGGTTCAACAACCATACAGCGTGTAACTTGTACAGGATCATGGTCATGTCGAGCAGTCTCATGGGGGTGATGAAAATGGGAAATATTGGGCCTAGAGCGGGACTCGAACCCACATCTCTTTGCATTATGGGCCAGTGTGCTAACCATTACACCACCTAGGCTCCCATATATCACCACACTACCTACGCCTACCTGTATATGTGGTTACTTGCCTGAGACAAGTAGTATTGTCAACCAGAATAAATAACAAGGTAAAATTCATCAGTTCATGCAGCTTTAACGCAAGAGAGACGCAAAGATGAACCAACATCATTTACATCATGTACATTTAAAGTCATAATGGCATATCAGCAGGCAGACATTGAGGCAGCCACATGGAATTTAATTCTGGTCATACGAAAGCTGCACATTCCGATACAAACATCCAATTCATCGAATGCTAAACAATTATATAGATTCAGCATACATATCCATCATAGATGCTGGTATGTATTGTGTAATTTTGTTGCTATACTGAAAGATACACAATGTCCAATCTAGTAGAACCTATTACTGTTGAAGCCTACAGGATTACAATTTTGACAAACATGCCAAATTAAACTTGCATGTTTACGCTTCAGATTTCTCAAAAGTTAGTCATTTAAAAGCATGCTTACTTCAAAGTAAGATAGGGCTGATCGCAGCAATCAACCTGCTAAAATGATCTCAGAAAATGACAGGAATGCACAGAAGCATCGCACTATGCAACTTTAAGCGAAGAGTTTTATACATATACTTATTTTTATACTTATCGTCTTCTGTTTGTATATTTATGCATAATATCCTGTTAACAGATTCAGCCTATCTATATATGCCCTATCATAATTATAATAGTCATGTGGTAAGGACTGACTATACCAATACTGAGTGCACCATTGATCAAGTCTGTTTTTCAATGCTGATTTGATTGATCGGTGTGTTCTTTACGCCATGTCGGCAGCATAGGCCATATTCATGGCGAGAATTGTTAGTTTTTTTATTCAATCATTGCCTTTACATATAATGTAAAAGCATACAATCAGTAATGTGTCAATAGACACTTATGAATTTTAAAGCTCAGAATCATATAATAAAATAAAATAGATGAAATAATTAAGTGATAAAAAATGTTTTAATGAACTATATGAGGCGGTACAGACCAACTGCCCTCAAAAAGGCTAAACTGTCTTCCTGCTTTACTTTAGTAAAAAGGCCATGCATGCTGTTTGCAGTGTAAAATTGTTTTTCAATGCATGTAGTGATGGAGCTTTGACTATTGTGGGTGAAATCCTATTCCTTGTATTTGCCGCTCTATCAAGGAGAAAGCTTTTCCTTCACTGGCCAGTGTCAGGCAGGGTGGAACTAGTCTCGGGTAGACCAGTGATTGTCCGCTTGACAACTACACTCAGCCTGCCGTGATTACAGTCATCCAGTTGTGGGCTGCGTTGTGAAATTGGGGGGTTTGGGTGTGGTGTAATGCAGGGTTAGAGCAGGTAGCATGGTTCAGACCCCGGGCTATCTCAACATGGAAAGTAGTATTGGTACTAGAGGTTGCTGCAATTACCAGGGCGTGTGTAGGGGTTGGGGGGTAAGGGGGGGGGGGGGGGATGGTAGACCACCCAATGGCATTATCAGCTAGCTGGTGAGTGAGGTAGGCAATACAGGCGTCAATCAATGCCACGTGATCAAATTGTAGAGGTGTCCGCAAGCCAGATCTAGTTGGTTTGTTGTTGGAGTTTTACGTCCTGTCAACATATAAGGTCATATCAGGACGTGTACCGACTTGTGACAGTGCACACTCATGAGACCACTGGAAGGCCAGGGTTCCAGCACCATCATGAGCCGATATCCCACAGTCACATTGTCCTGACACTGTGCTAAGCAGTGCTTGTAATATCCTAGTCATACAGAGCACCTGGCTGGGTAAAATCAGATATACATTTCGTAAGCCATTGATTTGACTCAACCGGGAACCAAACTCCCGATCTCCCGCATGTGAAGCCCGCGCTCTACCAATTCGGCCAGCGTGCCCGGTGATGAATGAAGCGCTCATCGCACAATATGAATGTATATACTATACATACATATTCATATATATTATGTATGCATGAATTCTCTGAGGCGAGTGATGTTTTTTAGGCTATGAAGGTACCGGGGAGCGCCGGAATTGGCGCCACCAGTCATGACACAGATATGAGGCAGTACAGTGTATCGTGTGATAATACTAATAAGGACATAATTCCCTTCCGCACCTTTATACTTGCATAATGCATTATACATCACATATATAAAGGAGTTACTCATTGTCCAGTATGAATGGATATGCTACATGTATATTGATATATATACTGTATATGTATATGTATATACAGTATATGTCACAATAGATGCACACTGCGCATGGGAAGACACATGGATGCGCGTCTATTCAACGTTAAATAAATTCATGGATTTGTTTCTGTTGTGCCTCTGAAATAAAGTGGGATTGTCTTATTGTTACATGTGCATTCAGTCTGAATATGATCGTAAATTTGTATTTGTTTTTGTCTTGCCTCGGAAATAAAGTGCGGTTGTCTTATTTTATGTGCATTCAGTCGGAATATGATCGTAAATTTGTGCATGCTTGCAATCTTGAAATGGGAGGTGTTCTTCTATTGTGTAGCGCGCTTCTATTGGGACATATACAGTATATATTATATAAATAATATATCATATATGTCGAGGAATTACTCATTGTCCAGTATCATTGTATAGATTACATATATTGATATATATATTGATTAAATACATAATATATATCATCTATATAAAGGTATTACTCATCGTCTAGTATGAATGTATATACTTCATATATATTGATATATATATATTATATATATACCGTATATTATATATCGAATTTCTGATAAGGGGTCGTGGACCTGCATGATATTGGATGGAGTGAAACACACCTCACTATATTCACAGCGCAATTCCGCCTCTCCTCTGACCTGACTTTGACCCCATTTTGCCGGTGGGGAACTACCCTATGGGCTCGTCTTTGTACAGGTGCAACATGGCTGATAGCGCTGGTGTTTGGCAACTTGCCAAAATGATATCAGCCGCTCTGCTTGCAGCCCGCCAATGGGTTGTTTTTGTTGGAAATATAAATATGTTTATTCTGCTGAATAAGTTCTGGTGTCAACCCTAAAGCATGGGTCTTCCACCATTTTTCAATACGGGAATATTTACACAAGATTGGTATAATATTAATAGAGGAAGGTATACATGATAAGCGGTCAATTTCCAATTTGCAGCATATAACACAACGTAATTCTGTTATGCATAAGTTACACAGCAATATTGCAACAGTAATGTCATCTGACTTGATCAACAGTTGACTTGATCAATATTACTCGGATCGATGTGAGTAGTTCATGGTATTTAGAATGTAAGCAGAAATTATCTTCGGTATTCATTTGGTAAAGTTGTAGTAAGTTTTAATGTAGGGTCTCGCTAGTTTGAGTTAGACAAGCGATATATAAATGAGTTAGAAACACAGAGCCCATCGGATAACTTTGATATGTAACGACATTACACCGACTTAGTTCCACTGATTTAAGCTAATAATAATTGCATAGCGGAAACTTTTGAAATGGTGGAATCCCCAGGCGCTTTATTGCTTAGCGCTGAACCAGTATTTTCAGTTCCTCTGTCAACTTTCAACTTGTACCACCAACTCACATTGTTAGGTGCAGACATGATATATTTTGTGCACTGAGAATACGGATGTACATTGCAATTTAGTATGCCAGTTGGATATATCCTAACCTCCTGACTACCATCCCAGATATATTATATATATAGCAAGAATTCAGGCGCAAAATCTTGTAAGCGCCATTCCAAAAATTGAGATAAACCTTGGAATCGCACCTTCAAAAAAGTGATTTTTGTATATTCCTATTGTTTGTGCATTGCTCAATAACAAGTTCTTCACAACTAATGTAGAATTAGGGGGAATTACAATTATTTTCAAGTAGATTTTTATGATTTTAAGCCAATTTTTGGATTTGTGTTTACGGCGTTTTGCGCCTGAGATTATATATATTTTTGGCGGTAAGGAGGTTACTCAGCCAAGGCGAGTGGTGGCGCCACGATCGGAGCTGAGGTTGAGTAGGTTGGAGCAGTAGATGACTAACCAGAGGCTCCACCTCCCGATTACTGGTGGGTGGATGTGAGGAGTGAGTAGGGAAGTCAGAATTATTATACTAGTATACAAAAAATACATTATTTAGATGGATACTCATATAATTATTGTTCATTGTACTTGCATAATTCCTATCCATCACATATCGTATTGTAAAATATTCTGGTAAAACGCATTGGTGGGGGAATGCAAATGGTCTATAATGGTAAATGGTATATAGTGCCAGGTGCATGAATGTATTTATGTAGTTGCTGGTTATCCCTTACTTATGGTCAATAGTCATTATGTATTAGGTAGATAGTGTGAAAGAGGCATTAGAGATAATGTGTAAGGGGCACTTAGAGCTCTACCCACTACCCCCTCCCACCTCTGTTAGTCACGGATCACCACACACTTAGCTCAGGCAGGTGGTGGCCAAGCAGCCACACTGCATGGTGGTGGTGGGCAGATCACGGTAGCCATGGTGATACAGGAATGCTTGATGTTCATTGGTGGAACTGTAAATTCTTGATTCTCATTGGAGAACACAGTCAGGTGTATTGCCATACCAGATCCATGTACCACTATAAATAATAAACCTGAGGGCATTGTCTCGTTCTCTACTTTCATTCTTTATACTCTTCCTTTCTCTTCTTGCCTGTATTGATTTCATTATAGCCTGCATACACAAACACAGATTCCAGCCATGAACTTTACATTATGTCATATCATGGATATAACCTATATGCATGTATATTATATATACATATATGTAGAAACCATTCATACAGTGTGTGCGGCATGAGGGGTGACACCCGAATACCTTAACCTGACAACTGGGGTGGGGGGGGGGGCACTCCACCACGCCACCTATGGAGGAATAATAATAAGTATATGTTCCCCTAACATTCACACTTGTATAATGCGTTATGCATCAGATATATATTGGCCCTATATACCATTGTATAATTGGACAACGACACAGCAGATAAGTTTACAGTTGTATTTATTTAAGCACCGGCAGTGTAAGTTGTTGTTCAATACAAAGTTCACTTTCAACAACAAGTTCAATTACAGTGAGGTCAAGAGGCTTTACCCCTCGCCCTCGACAATGTCACATAGGGGTGGGTGGCAATTTTTAAGCTGGTCAGTGTGCTGCTTGTGTCCGTGTCGATGTGAGTTCACTGCTGCAGGACCTGGCCTTATATAGGCTTGTAAGGTTAATTACTTCAAGAATGCACTAGTTAGGGTAATCAGGTTTCGTATCTCGAAAGTGAAGTTGGCAGCGCTGGAGCACAAGGCATATACTAATACAATCGTTCTTCGATAGGTGGCAGCAGAAGGCCTTCCTTAGTTTACTATGAGGCTATGGCTGTGTACTATGAGGCTATGGCTGTCAAATTACCTGTGTTGCCGAGCATCACAGACAATTGTAAATTGATGGTGCTGTATTTAGTATTTACACTGAAATAATTTACTATGCCGCATGTACACTTATAATTTGCTATGAGCCAGCAGCTTGATCAGAGTTGATATAGGACCGTGGCGCCAGCTTTCACGCATTTCCTCGGGTTCTGGAGGGCCCTCTTGACTATTCACCACCAAATGTAGCTTTACTGTACAGTAGTGCATTGTGCATGTTAACATAACATGTTTAATTCGCGGGTGGAGGCAAGGGGAGAAGCAGGCGAGGGGCAGGGCCCCACCGATCGCCCCGACCAGACCCCACCTATCGAATACGAACAAACTAACCCAACCCCAGTGGCGCCACCTACCAGGAGCGGTGGAACCACCCTGCCCGGTTACAGGAGGAGTCAAATCAAAACTCCCACCAAAAACACCACGTGACCAGGTTCGAACCTAACCGCCTCCACGGCCACAACTCCTCCAGCAGCCGACCAGACTAAACCACCACCATTTTCTTCACCCACCCACCCACACCTCAAGTAACAGTAGGAGGGGTGGAGGGCTGAGAGTTCGATCTCCGGCCCACTCTACATCATAACGAGAATCCCGAGGGAACATCCCCACCATCTGGACTGACACCCTGAACCTGACCTGTACCAAAACGCTAATCATTGTGAATCGAGTAACAATGAAGACCATTGTATACCACTTCTGCCTCCGCCTCTGTGAATTATTTGTTCAGCAACATACTATTATAAAGGCTTCCTCTACACCTAGTCTCCTGTTTCGTTATATGTACCTTTTCATTAACGCATCCATAATTGATATACCAAATTATTATTTTATAAGGTTGAGTAGAGAACCTTTAAACATGTTCCCTTAACGACAATTGCAGAATGTTACTGATGTCAACATAGGTATAAACACAAATTAGTAAGCCTGAGATAATAAAATAAAGTACCCCTCCTATGGTCAGTATATTTCTTTCCTCTGCATGTCGTTGTCCGTCTAATTCCTCGACTCACCTGAAATGGGATAATAACATATCTTAGTCAAAATTAATTGAGACAAATTGTTGCATAATAATCCCTTCCTAATCATTCTAATGTGCTACGAGCCAATCAAGACGACAATACTTCTACAAAACTATCATCAACATAATAACAAATTGAAACTTGACATGTTCAATATGATAACCTATTGACACCCATGTAATTGGTAATTCACCTTTGGAACAGTACTAACTATTAAGATTGATCAGTGGTATGTTCCTACTATTAATTTGCCCTTTCCAAGTTTGTTATGCATGGTCCAATCTAGATAAGTACTTTCCTTTTGAAAATTTGATGTTTTCATCTAACTATGCAATTAGATGGTTTTTAAAAATGAAGGGTTGAATTCTTTGTAAGTCAGGCCCACCCAACTTTCTCCAAATCTTAGTCGTCAGCCCACATTCCCTTCCAGCCTGTCTTGGCGTGACAGTAATCCGGGAGAGGGATTTAAACAAAATTGTTATTCAGGGCAAAAGAAAGCTAATACATGGAATTGTAAAGCATCAAGGTCACTTATGCAACCTGAGTCGTGATGCTCTACAATCCAGCCCAGATGGTGCTTTGAACTATCTACATATCAAATTAAGTGATTTGTGAATTTTATGGAAGATGAGATGGGTGATATGAGGCAAGAGAGAAAACAAACAAAATTAAAAATTAAAAACACACACAAAAACACCTGAACCAAAACCGTTGTACAAATAGCAATTTAAATAGCAATAAGAAATGTACATAACAGTCCAGATTAACAACTTCAATAAATGAAACAGTACATACTTAGTATTTACTAATACTGAGAACCATACAAGGAATGTATTAGTTGTTAGGCTCATTTATAACCAATCGTTGGAGTAATTCTTGAATGCATCATAGGTGGGTCAGGCTGAGCTACAACGGACATGTCATTCCAAATTTTGGATCCCTTGTAAAGTAGGCAGTTCTTAGCTTGTTCATTATTTGGGTGAATGACTTTAAGTATCAGATTGTCATGTTGTCTTGTTATACCAGGATTTATATCATGATATGTCTTATCTTGAGCTCTCTTATACATAAAATTGGCTAAATGCTGGCTTACGCTAGTTTCTAGTGGGAATCAGTTAATTTTACAATGTTTTTCATCTATAGTTAGGCCAATAGTTGAGGGGCCAAGAACTATGGAAATTGCTCTATTTTGCAAACGTTGTAATTTAGTTAGATATTTTTTGGAACATGCATGATGAAATATGTTTCCATAGTCCAATTCTGGTAACATCATGGATTTATAAACAAGACAGACAGCAGATGTAATTAGGTGTGCATTCAACAGGTTCCTTTTAACAAATTAAAGACTGATACCCTTCTGACTAGATTATTAACCCCAGCTATCCCATCAGTAACACATAGATATATATACCTGTGTAGCAGGAAATCACAAACCCCTGGAAATCCCCCCCCCCCCCCAGGGTTTGCGATTTCCTAGAAAATCACAAGACCCCGCTGGAAATTACAAACCCCCCCATGCTTTGTAGCATTTTGTAATATTCAACTTAACACACTAGTAAATAATGGTTCATTGAGATAGTTGGTGCATGCATAATAAGAATTTGGAATATTAAAATGGTTCTATTTACTGTATGCAGTAACTGAAGTTGGAACTAAAAAGGCCATTTTGCTAACGACATTGTTTACATTACCGATCCTGAAACTGAGTGATAAAACCAGGATATTGCTGAGCCTCTTTACCTAGCCTGGTCCCCTGGCCTTTGTTTCAACAGAGGTTAACACCTAGTGGAAAATATGGGCACTGGAACCCAAGTACTCTTTACCTGGCCTTTAGAATGGCCACAGTGGTGACATCTGTGAATAAAGGCCGTTTTCAGCGCATGTGCGGTCTGAATTATGAACTGGACTATCGCAAAGATGTTTTCATTAGGATAAAGACTGCCAAACATGGGCGGTTTGCAATTACCAGAGGCCATATTTGATTTCCTAGGAAAGGTGATCAGTGTGTTTCACTGAGCCCATATATGGCATGGGGTTTTGCGATTTCGTAGGAAATCACAAGTGGGGGTTGGGATTTACAGGGTTTACGATTCCCTGCTATGCCTATACACAAGATGCACCATGTAATATTTCTGTGTTTGTTTAAAGAACCAGGTCATAGATATACCACATATCAAGTTTCCCAGTAAGGCAGCACTATAAAGTCACTATGTGTGCACACAGTCACAAGTGGGTATCCGTCTCTATATGACCTTAGATGATGTTATGTTCAAACAACCTACATGTCACTGTCGCACTAGAAGGAACTAACACAATTGTATGTTTGATGCCGTGAGTGTGCACTGTATTTGAGACACCAGTAAGGAGCTGTAGATATATGGGTTATTCTCCAAAACTGGGCACCACATATTTGGTCTCTAAGTTACGATGCTGATAATTACGTCTTTCTTTTATTGGTAACAAGTCAAATAATTATTGTAGCCTCTGTCTATTATGTATGTTAGCAGTTCTACACATATCAAATTTATCCCACATAAGATATCAAAATTATATTTGTATGATTTTGCGCTAGAGTGTAAAGGTGAAAATGCACACATTGACACCATACATGTAACCCAACTTTGTTTCAACTTTCTTTTCAACTTTTTTCTTAAGTCATAACCTTGTCTGCTTAAGAGTAATCAATCAAATCTTGTTTGACTATGTTGTATATGTTGAAATGAGGTTCTGGATGTGTCTTTGATTTTCAGGTTACACAAGTGATATTAATCTATTGCTCAATTTGTATAAGATCGAATCCAAAAAGAGAAATTCAGTTGTTTGTCAACTCTGACGTATGCACAACATGAAAACCTTCATAAGACATTGGAATAGGCTATTATTTCGAAGGATTTTTGCTATTATTTGGAAGGTTTTCGCTTTTGGTTTCCATGTCACACTTTTGTGCCCAGTTTTAGAGAATTACCCATTTAGTTGTAGTTGGTTGATTGATTATTGGTCGTTTACTTCCTGGCAACATCTATCCTCATATCAGGACGGTAACCAAATTATGACAGCGCCCACTCATGGTGAGTTTATAGTGCTGCTCCACTGAGAGACCAGGTCTCTGGAACAATGACCCGATATCCCACTCAGTCACATTATCCTGACACTGATCTAAATAGTCCTTGCCCTATCCTAGTAATCCCAGTCTATGTATCGACAAGTGTCAATGTTATAAGTTATTGGTTTGACTCGACCGGGAACCAAACTCCGGATCTGCCACAAGCAAGGCCCGCACTCTATCGATTCAGCCACTGTGAAAGTACAACGTCTGAACACTTTGACTTCTGGTTACTGAATGGTTTATTCACGGCGTAGGGCACGCTTGACCTGCCGGCTAAACTTTCCATGACGTCATCTCATTTGCATATCTCTTTGTCCCCAACTCTGCATATCGTTAACATATATTAACCACAGGTCTAGATGTCTATTACGCATTTATCACAGCCACTGCGCCCGGTATATACTTACAATACACTCACTAACCCCTTCTCACATCGCATGACATATTCGTAATCAATTATTCATAAAACTAAACTAATACAATTATTCACTGTAAGAATCCAGTACAGACCTGTACCCTTACCTAATCTATAAATAGACCCCTAGAAGTTCTCCGACAAGGCATTAAGGGACATGAATATTTTAAATGGCATCCGTCTTCCATAATTGACAGGCAGTGCCTCCTCATTTCGGCACTCCCTCACGGCCGAATGCGTTGTTGCTGGGCACCGCGACAGGAGCGACATGAGAAAGGGCTCTCATGCAGTACTGTGACCTTACTTCACCCCTGTCTAAAGGGGCTGTCACATTACAATGTATAGCCTTAGCGTATGCCTATGTATGTGATTTTCGACCAACACGTCAGCGTATATTGTCATAGAGTAGGCATACGTTGGGTGTATGTCAGGTATGTTCCGGGTACGTTGTTATACAAAGAAATGTTGCGCATGCTAAAAATTTCCAATGTGTATCGACGTGTGGTTCATACATTGAACATATGCTGTGTGTACATTTGGGATATGTTGGTGTTCGTTGGGAGTATGTTAGGTATACGTTGGAATACATTGCTGCATGTTAGCCATATGTTCAGTGGGTGGGAACATGCAGTCCGCGTACAGTTTGCATACTGCCAATGGATGCATGACATACTCCTAATATACTTCACACCTATGCCCTCCATATCTCCAGCATACTTAACGTATATGCCATACTTCTAGCGATGGAGTAACGTATGTAACGGTGGTCAGTGTACTGTCAGCTTATGCAAGCCTTTTGCAAACATTTTGCAATAGGTCAGAGCTACGTTATGCATACACTACTAGGTTACATAAGTTGTGTGTACATTGTGTGTATATTGTATTTATGCCGATTTTTATCCCCACCGCTGAAAAGTTTGATGAATGCCAACGTACTGGCACATTTTTTAATGTTGAGGATGCGCTGACGCCATATGTCATAGTGTGACACGGCCTTTAGTCTTGTCATGATCAATGCATGCTCTTGGGTACATATATTTTTGTTATGACGGTTTAACAGTTCATGTTCTATTTAACATGACTGATTTGCGATGGGGCCAGGTAGCGGTTGAATCAAAGCCATTTCGTTCGATGGACACTTTTCCTGCCACCTGTCGCCCTGGTTTCCTGCATTCATCTGACATTATCACCTACTACCACCGTCGCCACCTAGCGGTTTCCGAATCCTTTCGCTCATCTTCATTGTCGCCATCTGTCGGTTGTCTTGCACGTTACCTTATGTGCCTTATTATGTATGAATGCCACCTAGCGGGTTTTTGAACCTTCGGGCAGTGACCTCAGACCTCATTCCCTGCTCCAACAGTGAGTCGCCACTTGGATATGAACCGACAAGCTGGAGCCAATCACCAAACTTTGCCGCCGCCACCCTCCCCCCACTCAGCTACAGAAAGGATAGTCTTGATCAGTTTGGTTGAGATCCAGAGTGTCCTCTTCATCCTGTGTAATTGAGGTCCTCATCTGGTTGTGAATAAAAGGATATTTTACCACTCCCGGTCTCGTCATTAAATACAAAGTGGAAAGGATCTGAACAGAATAACCCCAGGCACCAACTAACAGGGGATATGGGATCAATTGAGAAAGTCCAGAAGTGTAGACTTCCCGTTAAATCATACCATCACAGTAGTGGAATAGAGTAGTAAGGAGGAACTACATAAGCCACAATGATTTTTGTTTGTGTGTTTGTTGTTTTACGTCCTAGCAACATCTAAGTTCATATCAGGATGGGTACCGACTTGTGACAGTGTGCACTCATGGCTACTTCATAGTGCTGTCCCACTGGGAAACCAGACTGCCGGCACCATGGCCCAACATCCCACTCAGTCACATTATCCTGACACTGAGCTAACCAGTCCTTGTCCTATCCTAATAATGCTGAGGGCCTGGCTAGGAAGCAACACGTATCAATGTTTAAGTCATTGGTTTGACTCGACCAGGGCTCGAACCCACGACCCCACGATCTACCGGCAGGGGAGACAGGCACTCTAACTCATTCGGCCATCCCGCCTGCAATGAGAACCACCGGTTGGCTGGTTGGTTGGTTGTTTGAATTTAAGGTCCTAGCAACATCTAATGTCATATCAGGACGGGCGAACCCCCGGAGAGTCTCATCATCCCATTCATCGGCACAGATGGGTATTTTGTTTCTTCATTGAAGTTTTATGTCAGCAACATCTTAGGCTATGTCAGGGTGGGTACCGACTTGTTACAGCATGCACACATGGTCACTATATAGTGCGGCCCCACTGGGAGACCAGATCGCCGGCACCGGTCCCCGACCACTGGCCGATCCAGCGCCAACTGATCGTCAACCTCTCGCCGACCAATCGCCAACCTCTTGGCCACCACTCGCTATCGCTTCATTCCATCAGCTCAGCCAATTAGGATTCCCATTGCTGTACAGGTTGCTCTTTACCATTTCTATGTGGTGCGGGAGGTTAAAAATCCCTTAGGTCGGTAAAAGTGTAGACTCGGGCTTTCTGCCATCAAACTGTTTAATGGTGAATACAAGACTATTCAGACTTATGCATGGTAGGCTGTATAAATCATCATGAAAAGGAAAAAAAAATTCTTGCTAACCGATCGCGAAACTCTCGCCGCCTCATCACTAATTTGTCTTCCCTGCTGTCACTAACCCCTTTGTTTCCCACAATTTTATTTTAAAACAGTTTGGTCAGTGACAAAAAGGTTTCTTTGCTTTTCGCAAGTGATTCGCAAGCAGTCGTAGGTGATCGAAATCATAGTGTGACTTGGGTGTATGTAACTGATTGATTTCCGGTGTTATTTATACTTTCGCTCACCGACAATTAAAATTGTGTGATCGTCGCAAGTGATCGCATGTGATCGCTAATCGTCGCAAGCCTAGTGTGACTTGGATGTAACTGAATCCATGCTGGTTACCATGAGACCCCCACGCCATACTGCCGGGGAATGTTCCACAAGTTCACAGTTCACAGCTGACAGTCTTGGGTCGACAGGTTAAGTGGCACGACGTTAATTACCCATCATACCAGATGCCACTCACTGGTAATCGAAAATTCCCAGATGACGTGTGAAACGGTAGGTGTCATGCACAATGTAGGGCACACACTGCAGTTGCGCTCACCCACATCACGCTGATCATGCCATTTTGACGAGCGCGGTGTAGTGCAGGTCTCATGGATATACAAGGAGAACACATTTTGTTGTTGATTATTTTTTGTTTCATTCATTTGTGCCATAAATAAAGATGCTTGTTACATTTAGCAATGCCTCTAGAACACATTGGTTTTCATATCATCGGCTATTAGACATCAAACATAAGGTCATTCTGACATATTTCTTTGGAGGAAACCCACTGCTGCCACATAGGCTACTCTTTCCGATAAGCAACAAAGGGTCTTTTTATATTCATTTGTCCACAGATATGACAGCACATACCACATCCTTTGATGAACCAGTTGTGGACCACTGGTTGGAATGGAAAATAACCCAAATTGCAAATGGGTCCACTGAGCAGGATCGATAGGATGTAAACAACTTCACTGGTGGACATGCTAGCACCTGAGCTACTACCCGCTCCCTCATTTGTGCATTGCGTCCTTGCAAATTTGACTTCAGACCTGGACTGATGAGGTGTTACTAAGTTTTACAACTCGGCTGAACAGTACTACTGCTCAGTAATGGCTAAATACCACAATAAATTCGATGTCATGCGGCTCATTGAAGCAACTGAGAACCCATATACCATCAAAGCACTAGGAAAAAAAGTATGGCGGTCACCAGACTGGATAAAAACAAATGAAAAAGTGATGGAGGACATTGTAATGGCCAAATTCACACAAAATGATGAACTAAAAGAGAAAATCCTAAACACGCCCGGGAAAGCCTTCAGGGAATGCACGAGATGCCCCTACTGGGGCACAGGACTTTTCCTCCAAAATGCAGATGCAGGAGAAACAGTCAAACCGGGTTATCAAAATAAAATGGGTGAAATCCTCCAAAAAACAAGGGACACCATCCGGGCTAACTGCCAGATATTGAGGTAAGTACGATATAAAGTATGAAGTAAAAAAATAAAATAAAATAAATTTAAATAAAGGTAATATGTAAAACGCAGAATATACCAAGCTTATGAGGCGGACGTGAACACTAACAGCGAAATCGGTATTGCGACAAACAACATAAAATTCTCTGGCCACCATACAAACGCTGCGCAGATTCAACAATGTGTTCGCACGCACTGGCAGCACAAGTATTGACAGCAAAGCAAGGTAGGTGACCATGAAACTAAATACAAAGCTTAAAAATAAAAATAAAATCGCTTTTAGTCATTAAGAGCACAAACAAAATCCCATCTCTAATCCACACTAGAGAAAAATAATCCAGCACAAGAGGCTATTTCATACCTAATTGTAGCGAAAACATGGTTGAGGAGATTGACTGCAGACTAGGCAGGGGCATGCATTTTGCCCATCTAAACTGCCAAAGTGCCTACAGCAAAATTGACAGCATTAAGCTGCACTTAAATATCTGTAAATTTGATGTACTGACACTGTCAGAGACATGGTTTCATGAACTTCATAATGACCAACTTCTAGAAATAGATGGGTACAGACTTGTGAGAGAGGATAGAAAAACACTGACCAGTTCAGAAATACAAAAAAGGGGTGGAGGGGTTGCAATATACAGCAAAAAAAAACTAAACTCAGAACATAAGACTCTACAAGAAGCAAACAGATCTGACACAAATATTGAATTAGTATGGACACTAATAAAGAATGAAAAACAAGCACACATAGCCATAGGGAGTCTATATAGACCGCCAAATGGGGACATTGAGGATTTCACCACACAACTTGAAGCATCCCTAGACAATGTGTCAAAACTCACAAAAGCCGAAATATTCCTATTAGGGGACTTCAAATTGAAGTTCAATATAAACTACAAAACAAACAACAAGAAAAAACACTCACTACAGAACTTACTCAAAGGAAGAGGATTACAGCAAAAAATTAGTGAACTAACCAGACTTGGAGAAAACAGCTCAATAATAGACCTAATCATAACAAACTCAAATCATGCCCACACCTCAGGAACTAGGAACTGGGGCATTAGTGACCATGAATTGATATATATTACTAGAAAGAAAATAAAAACCAAAAACAAAACTACTCTCCGTATGGGTAGATCGTACAAAAATGACACGAAGGAAGCACTAGCAGCGCACCTAGAAAAAACTGTGAAATTACCAATAACACCTGACACAGATGTAAATGACCAATGGAACACTATCATTGGGGAAGTGAGAAGTCACCTCGACACTACCTGTCCAATAAAAAAACTTAAAATAAAAAAAAACCAGGACCCATGGTAACCCCAGAATTAATCAACGCAATTATGGACAAGTATAAGGCAGGTAAAGTGGCTAAAGCAAGCGGGAGACTTCATCACATAGAAGAGTACCATAAAGCAAGAAATCGAAGCCATAAATCAGTGAGGAAGGCCAAAAGGAAATTTATTATCACTCAAGACCAAAAATGGGGTAAAAACTCACATAAATTCTGGAACAATGTAAAGATCCTAATTCCAAACAAAAAAAATATAGATACAATTACCTTATACAACAATGAGGGAATTGAAATCAGCAACAAGGATACAGCAAACATAATGAACAAACACTTTTCTACCATAGGAAATAAACTATCCAGAAAATTCAACTCTAACTGGGCCATAAGAGCACCACAACTAAACGTAGTGATAGGGGATTGCGTAATCACAAAAAAAGAAATAAGTGATCTCATAAAAACAGTTGATTGCAATAAGCCATCAGGCATTGAATATACCTCGAGTATAGTACTGAAGGATGCATTAGGATGCATCCCAGAGGCCTTATGTAGCCTATTCAACACATCTTTCAGAGAAGGTACCTATGTAGACTGCTGGAAGCTAGCCAAAGTAACCCCGCTCCACAAAGGGGGGGGACAAACAAGACCTGGGCAACTATAGACCTATCTCAATACTCCCACTGCCTGGGAAATTAATGGAGAAAATAATGCATAGGCACATTATGGACCACCTGATCGAACACAAAATACTAAACAGTAAACAAGGCGGATTCAGGAAATACCACTCGACAATTAAAACAATTGCTAACTTAATAAGCGATATCGCAAATAATATCAATAAAAAGAACCTAGTGGGTGCAGCGTTCATAGACTTCAGCAAAGCCTTTGACACGGTGGACCACACTATCCTAATCAGCAAACTATCCCAAATGGGAATAACAGGAGTAATGGGAAAATGGGTAACAAGCTACCTAAAAAACCGAAAACAATGCACAGCAATAAATGGAACCATATCAAGTGAGGAAAAAATAAACTGTGGCGTACCACAAGGGTCAGTCCTGGGACCACTCCTCTTCCTCATATATATAAATGATCTAAACAACTGGCTAGACACTGAAAACATCCAACTATATGCAGATGATACTGTGGTATATACTGCATCTGAAGAGATCGAAACAAAACTAAATCAAACACTAATGAAACTAACTGAATGGTGCCATCTAAATAAGATAACTATAAATAGCAATAAATCGAAGACGGTGCTATTCGGTACCAGACTAACCGGTAACAACAAAATAAAATGTCTCCTAGGAAACAACGAGTTAGAACAGGTAGACACCTACCGGTATCTGGGAGTGGACCTGGACAGGCACTTAAACTATGACCATTGCATAACAAACACTATCAAAAAAGCAAACCATAAAATATGGCTACGGGGAAAACTAAGGTACTACATGACTGAAAGCATGGCAATCAAAATATATAAAGGAATGATCCTTCCCTACTTCGACTACGGTGATGTAGTATACATGGGGGGAAGTACCAAACTCCTCAACAAACTACAAGTGATGCAAAATAAAGCCCTTAAAATATGCCTCCAAGTACACAAAAGATATCCCACGATAGAACTACACAAAAAATGCAAAGCAACACTATTAACAAGCAGAAGAGAAACGCACCTGAAAATACTAGCACACCACTACACCACGAAACCGGATTACACAGTAGCCCCCCCGCAGGGACACTAGACACATGGCGGCCCCAATACTCCTAACGGAAAGAAGCAACATGAAAATACATGAGAGAAGTGTACTAACCATGGCAGCACATGCCTGGAATAAACAAAATGTAAAATTGCGGGCGATCCGTAACCCTGACCACTACAAAAAATTCCTAAAGAAAACAATTACAGGCCAGGAAAAGTGGTAGGCACTAAACAGAAAAAATAAGGAAATTAGCTCTCCTAAGTATTAAGGAAATCAGGAAAGCTATCACCACATGGCGCAGTCCACCCGGGTATGTGTAATGGCACAAACCAACACAGAAGTGGACAGGCCACGGGCATGCAACTGATCCACCCTGAAATACAAAATGGCTAGGCAAGCAACACAGCCTGGCCGCAGTCCTAAAGGGTCCGAGTGTGTTCTAGCACACGAGTGCACTATCTAAGGACAGGGTTTAGGTGAAAGGATGCTGTAACAAATAACAAAAATCAGAATGGAACGGGATCCTCTCCCACAAGCCTGCATGTCACCCAAGTTGATGTACATAGTAGGCTAAGGATCATTACTCAGACTAGACAAAAAAACTGGAAAATTACAAAAAAACTAACATAGGCTATAACTAACAACCAAAATTGCAGAAGGCTGACCCGAGCAGACACAGGTAAACACTTCCTGGGCAAAGGAACAGATCAAGACAAGCACCACAGCTGTCCAGCGTTGAAAACAACACCCTCACGAGCTTATACGTTATGGGCAGAGTAAAATACCTCGTCCAAAAAAAAAAAAAAAAAAAAAAAAAAAAAAGCCGCTACTTTACCTAATAACCAATAGTTGCACCCATCCCCTTGCACCCATGTCCCTTGTGTTCCCGTCTCCACCCCGCTCCCCCCTCCACCCCCCACTTGACACTATACCAGCACAACCTGGCAGCAGACCGGGCAATGTGGCAGAATCAGTAGAGCACAGGCCTTGCGTGTGGAAGATCGGGAGTTTGCGCGTTTGGTTCCCGGTCGAGTCAAACCAATGATATATCAATTGATACTTGTCGCTTCCTAGCCTGGTGCTCGGCAATATTGGGATAAGTCAAGGACTGGTTAACTCAGTGTCAGGATAATGTGACTGAGTGGGATATTGGGTCATGGTGCCGGTGACCTGATTTCCCAGTGGGGCAGCACTATAAAACCACCATAACTGCATACTGTCACAAATCGGTACCCATCCTGATATGATCTTAGATGTTGCTAGCACGTAAAACAACAAAGAAACAACCTGGCAGCACCACCCCCTGTCCCCCCACGTGACGGCACGTACTCGTGGGCGATGCCTAGTGCCAGACTATGAAGCGACAAGTATACATTTTAAGTGTGTTTGTTGTTGGTTAACGTCCTAGCAATATCTAAGGTAATATCAGAAGGACTACTGACTTGTGACAGTGCGCACTCATGATGACTTTATAGTGATCCCCACTGGGAAATCAGGCTGCCAGCACTATGCCCTGATATCCCACTGAGCCACATTATCCCGGCACTGAGCCACCCAGTCCTTGCCATATCCTAATAATGCCAAGCGCCTGACTAGATAATGACAAGTATCAATTGTTATCCCATTGGTTTGACTCGACCAGGGTTTGAACCTGTGGGTTGGAGTCCTGCGATCTACCAAAACTGGATATTAGATGTTCAACTCATTCGGTCCAGCCAGCCTCTGGGTTATCGTCTGCTCGCCGCCTGGACATGGACCTGCAAGGTCAGGCTGATCTACAATTTGCCACCACCCACCCCAAAACTACAACAAGAGGAGTATGTACGAGGAAGTCTCATAAGTACGGTTGAGAGCCCAATTATTGTATTTATCGTCCAGTTTGTCAAACTGGCCGAACAAGTTGGAGCGTCCGTTACCCGTGTTCGTAGATCGTGGGTTTGAACTCTGGTCGCGTCAAACCAATGACTTAAAAATTGATACTTGTTGCTTCGTAGCCTGGCACTCAGCATTATTAGGATAGGGCAAGAGCTGGTTGGCTCAGTGTCAGGATAATGTGACTGAGTGGTGTATCAGGTCATGCTGCTGGCGGCCTGGTCTTCCAGTGGGGCAGCACTATAAAGTCACCATGAGTGCGCACTGTCACAAGTCGGTACCCATCCTAATATCACCTTAGATGTTTTTAGGACGTTAAACAACAATACACCAACAAACAAACATCCAATTTCCTTTAAATTGACATAAAACCTGTCTGATGTAAGTCCCCACTGCAATCTCAGACCGCGATCCCATCATTAGGCCACACAGAACGGAACACTCGTGTTGGGATTAAAAAAAAAAAATGGGCAGGTTTCCGCATTTGGTATTGGTGATTGGATCCACTGATTTGCATATTTGCAGTATAGTATATATATATGTGTATTGTAGATATGTTATATCTTTTTGAAAAGAGAAGAGAGAAAACAAAGGAAGAAAGAAGTGTTTAAAGACAATTCTAGAGTCATCTTGTACATTTATTGATGCATGCTCACCAAGTGCATAATACATATGTTGAACTGGAATTGCATGCAGTTACTATTACGACAAATAGTCAATTTATATTATGCTTCTATTATCGAACAGGTTTTTCATGTGGTTATTATTGCAACTGATATTGTCATTTATGTACCAACAAATTGTAATGAACAGCCGGAAGACCAGTGCTCTGGCGCTGACAAAAGACATTATTCGCTGAATAAAATACATTTAGTAAAACAAAAAAAAGTCTGCTATGCACCTGATTAATAAAGCACCACTATGATATTCCTGTCTCGTCGTGAATTATAAAACCAGGTCAGTGAAACACATATGTCACAACTCACCCGTCGACGAATATAGTTAGCACATACTGCATGGATACTCTCATCGGATACTATTTCCTGAAAATCACTTCTGGATTGTACATAATGAATATTATTTAATAATTATTTAATAATTATTATTATTATTTAGTCCTTGTCTTGGAAGCATTACCATAGGTAATAATATCCGGTCGTGAGCACGTGATGTAATTAGTAGGGTGCCCTTACCGATATATTACCGAGATATTACCGATATTGCCCCTGACTCTGAGGTCACAGATCAACAGGATGAGTTAGTTAGTGGTGATTGTTTAACGCAAGTGAATAGTTGCTAACACGGACCACAGACCGTTGTGCCAGACCACATCCTGTGCTATGGGTGCAATTTCTCCATACAAAGTAATGTCAAGTTAGTACGATAATTACATTCTAGTCTTATGTCAGGTATCACCTTTTCTTCTTGCCCCCCCCCCCCTTTTTTGTACTTCCATTTTGTATTTCATTTGTGACGGTGAATTTATGCTGCTGGTAACTCTTAAACCTGATGACTTGTTTTCACCGCTATACAAACTCCATGTGTGTGGACTGTTCGGTGGTTGAGTCTGATATGGCGAATTGCTCGCTTGGTGGTCACGTGACCAGTTTGGCGGGAAAGACCGGTGGCGCCCAGCAGGGTCTTATTTCGAAGTTCCCCGTGTTTCCGGAAGGTGGCTCCACCGTAGAGGGGCAACCGCTAACATGGGACTATATTATAGATGGCGCCACAGTGTCGGATCAGACCTTAGGATGTAGCCGCGCACCGACGCCTGTGAATTATCCATCTTTGGGCAAACATGTCCGAAGCTACTAGTCTCCTAGTCTCCTGGTTCCCGTTCTTTTGTTAGTTTCAGTTATTGTGTAACTAGCTATATACTGCATGCGCTCATAGCAGATGGGATGGCCGAATGACTTGAGCGTCCATCTCCTGATTTGGGAGATCGGGGGATCTGAACGCATGGGTTTGTGGGTTCAAACCCTGGGCGAGTCAAACCAATGACATACAAATTTAGACTTGTTGCTTCCTAGCCAGGCGCTTGGCATTATTATGATAGGGCAAGGACTGGTTGGGTCGGTAACAGGATAATGTGGTTGAGTGGGATATCAGGTCATGGTGCTAGTTGTCTTGTCTCCCAGTGGGGCAGCACTATAAAGTTACCATTAGGGCAAACGGTAACAAGGCGGTAACTGTCCTGATATAACCATGGATGCTGCTAGGACGTAAAACAACAACAAACCAAAAGCATGTACTCTTTCTCTATCCTTGAGTGTTTGAATCCGCGAAGGAAGCGGGTAGTCTAATCCACTAGGCTACCCAGTGGCGGGTCCTCATCACATGAAACTGTCGCCAATATTCGAAGTCCCATGTCCTGATCAGTATGGATGGTGAGGTTAAGATACATGGCCCGGACCTGATTTACTGCCTAATTATTTCATAACCCAATAGCCATATATCTTAGCTACAGGAGCGATGATTGCAGCGAGACTGATTTGAAGCATTATGGGAACTGGTTCCCAACACGAACACTGTACTGGAAGCTGCATAGTCAGTTGAAAACATCAAATTTTCAAAACCAAAAAAAGTTATCTAGATTTCAGTCTAGACATCTAAATCCCGAATCACTTATTAAACATGTTGTAAAGTCGTCGTCTGGCAGTTGTACTTGTGTAGGCAGGCTAATAGGAAATCACTACAGGCAAGCATTAAGCCGTGTTCACACGGGCAATGTAAATCGATTCGTAGAAATTGACTTGCCTAGTTTGGGTTACATTTTGCGTGTGAACGGGCGCCAGAGGCGGATTAGGGCTAAATCGATTCCTGTGATCCGGATACTGTAAACCACTTGTGGAGGTCGATTACGTGAGTCGATTTCTGTGAGGCGGTTTATTTTGCCAGTGTGAACGCAACCGACTTACTTGAGGCGGATTAAGCACGTCACACTATATAATATATATATATCTATGAAACCGCTAGCTTTGCACAGATATTTTGTTCATCATTTATTTTTAGGGTTTCACTGCCCAGCAGAAGTTTTGACCGTTCCAAACCAATACGATTCAGTCCATACATATCTAGGTCGAACCCACACTCTCTCATGGCGACGTTGATGCACCCAAACTGGTGCTGGTTAGTATGGACTTGCTCATGCGCAGATATTGATGTCCGGCCCCAAGTACTGCCGGTGTGAACGGGCCGCTAATTTGATTCCTAGTATTCACCTTGTCTAAATTGCTTTACACAGTTCCCGTGTGAACATGGCTTTAGAAAGGCAGAGTATAGAGTGAAAGTAAAGTAAGTGAGAACTTGCCGCTCAGGTTTATTAGTATATAGTGGTTTCTGAACCTGACATGGCATACCACCTGCTCTCCAATGAACAGTAATCATTTCTAGGTCCACCAATCAACAGTAAGCATTTCTGTGTCGCCATGACAACTGTGATGTACCCACCACCATGCCTTGTGGCTGCTTTGGCCTCACCTGCCCTGTTGTGTCTGTGTGTGGTGATCCGTGACTAACAGTTGGGGGGAGGGGGTTGTGAGTAGAGCACTTGAGCTCCTTCCACACTAACAATAGTGCCCCTATCACACTATCTATAGAATACACAATGACTATTTAATAGAAGTAAAGGATCACCAGCACTACAGAATTCCATTCATGCACCTGGCCCTATACATCATTTACCTTTATAGATCATTTGCAATCCCTTATAGACCAGTTCACATTCCCCACCAATGTGTTTTATCAGAATATTTTACAATGTGTCGCAACTCAGAAGGAAATGCCAAGGCAATTTAATTGAACCTGTTACAGCAGAAGCTTATGGTGTCGAGAGTGTTTGGCATGCTTAGTGCTGAGAGAGGGTCACCAAAAGGAATGCCAACGCCACTATAGTCCCCGTTCAAAAAAGACACTTAAAACCGTTGATAGTTCAATATCCCGATACAACAAAACACGCAATTTATTTTTAAACGCCACGGTGCACCATTTGATTGGCGGGTGAGGGGTACAGAGAAAACGCCTGTGATTGGTTAGTTGTACAACCACGTGACCAGGGGCTCTAATGTTAAGGGCCGGCGCCGGGGTACCTAACGCTGGTGTTCCGAAATGGGTCACGGGGTATGTACCGGGCCAAAGAGCAGTCAGGTTAACTAACATATGAGTTATTTATAGATTTGGGATATAATCCCACTGAGACTGTTCCCGGCAACCACCGCTATTTGCCTCTTTAGTCCGGCAGTGACAGTGTGTGTACGTACGCTGTGCATGTCTTGGGTTTAATTTGACCGAATTTCACTTATTGAGTATGTTATTCCATTAAATAAACATGATTTCAACCCCCGAGTGAATATTCATGATTCTAAATAGCAGAATTAGATCGTAGCAGTGAATAGATCTGTGCATTTTGTTTTGTTGATATTCGACAATATCGACTCCGAGGCGGTGGTGGCGGCATTAATATCGCTTCGATTTCTGGTTTAATTTGACCAAATTTCAATTGTTGAGTATATTATTCTGTCAAATATGATAGAATTGATTAGATTTGAGCCTATTCGGTACCTAACACCGCCCGTAAACTTGATATGGAGTGGTGTTACTCTAGCCGACCTTAAACTCGCTGTGTTTGCGTAACACCGCTCCTTGCATACTCCCTTTTCGCCGCTAAACTAGAAATCCCAGCCAAAACCAGTTTCGGCTCGCTAAAGAGGCTGTCACATTAGGTTTTTTTGCGGGAGCGTATGGCGGTGTAGGCGATTTACGTCATATATGTTGGCATATGCCGCCATATGCCGCCGTATGCTATGCAAAGGCTATGTGTACGCTATGCATACGCTATGCATAGGCCGTCATGTGCAGGCCTATGCTGGCTTATGCCATTGTACACCGCCATACGCTTTATCGCATCCATCCGTCCAAATTTGTTTGTGCATGCTAAAAAAATCTCGACCTATGGGAGCGTATGGTTCATACGCTACTCATACGCTTCTTATATGCTGGCATACACTCGTCGTACACTAGGGGTATGCCGGCATAAGCTAGGGGTACTCCGGCGTATGCTACTCGTATGCTCAACTTGCATCGTGGGCGTATCTCTGGCATATGAAGCATACACAGAACCTACGAGTTGCGTATGGGAGCGTATTCGTAGCGTATGCAAAGGGTATGAGTAGCGTATGGCAGCGTATGCCAGACCTATGGTCTTGGTATATAAAGGCGACGCACTATATACCCAGGAGCCACCAGGTGGCGGACCGAGGAGAGATAACATAGGTCTCACATAGGCTTTGCATACGCTCCTCATATGCTCCTCATACGCTCCTCCTACGCTCCACATGCCACTCAAAAATGTTAAAAAATGTCACAGTACGCTCCCATACGCTCCTTGTACGCTCCTCATAGGTTCGCATTTTCTTAAAAACACCCAAGAGGTCACGAAAGGTCATGATATGTCATCCCGCGCAGCTTTTTCCCATTTTCTACGTAGGTTTTGAATATGCTCCCGCCATACGCCGTAATGTGACAGGGCCTTAACACCGCATCATGCACACGGCCCCAGAACCTGCTCCATGAGGTTAGTGGGTGTGAGGGTGACAGATTCAATCTTCGCGCTAAGATCCAGCTTCCTTATATGAGCGTGGAAGTATCTGTTTAGGGTTGTGAGTGATGTTAGGTAGATAGGATAATTACAAACTGATTATTCTATGATCGATCGATCTGCATTGCCTTTAATCCCACGACAACAAACTGAATGTACAGTGTTAGTCTTAACATACATTAATGCACTTAATAGTACCCGTCTCGTCAATTAGATGCATTATATGGATATGCTTCATGTAAAGCTGCAGAGTCCTATGAAAACATAACATTTCAAAGCACAAACAATTATCTAGATTTGATCCTTATGTAACTCACATACTGGTGCATCTATTAAGCATTTTTTGTCACATAGAAGGCAATAACGGACGGGATGGCCGAATGAGTTAGAGCGTCCGTGTGCCGTGTTGCTAGATCGTGGGATCGTGGGTTTGAATCCTGGTCGAGTCAAACCAATGACTTAAAAATTTATACTTGTCGCTTCCTAACCAGACGCTCGCCATTACTAGGATAGGGCAAGGAGCAGTGGAATGATGACGACCAGTTGTCTGCGACGGAAATTTCCTCTGCTTAAACAACTAATGTACCAACACAAAATAATAAAAAATTTAATGGAACATATTACAACAGAATACTATGGTGTCAGAGATTTGCCAGACCTACCTACACCACGAGAGTGACCCAATCGGTAGAGCGAAGGCTTCCTATGCTGAAGGTGTTCGATTCACAGTCAAGTCAAAGTAAAGACTTACTAAATGTATACTTATCGATACATAGCACTGATAGGTTAGGACAATGACATGTTCACACACTATCAGGATAATGTAACTCTTTGGGAAATCAGGTCATTGGGACGCGTTTTTTTTTCCAGTGGGTCGCCATGAGTGTGCGCTGTCACAAGTCGGTAACCGTCCTGATATGATCATATATGTTGCTAGGACATAATAACACCTCTCCAAACAAACCTACATGCACCAACTTCTAGGCTGAGCAGGTGAGTTGGATGCGCAAAGAAACCCGAGAATGCACGAGGTGTGGGTTTCAATCCTGCTCTAGGCGCAATATTTCCTGGTGTCATCGCCCCTGTGACAGAACCTAGAATATAAGTATTACAACATATATAATGATGTATGACGGTTGACGGAAACAAGCTGAACTCTGATCTGGAATTCACCTGCCTCAGAAGCACTATATGAAGTGATGGATGCATTGATGCTGAAATACAGAGGAGGAGGATGGCCAAGGCTAGCGCATCTTTCGGCTGACTATGACAGTGTCCATCGGGTCAAAGGCAAGATCTACTGTGCAATCGTGCTATCCACCCTACTATAAGGAGCCAAGGCCTGGACAGTGTACAGACAACAGATGAAAAAGCTGCATGCCTTCATGATGTGACATATGTGTTCACTCATGAGGCTAACTTGGAAGGACAGAGTGACAAATAAGGAAATACTCAAACAGATCGGGCTGCCCTCTATGGAAGATCTTCTGATCAAAAAGAATCTCCGGTGGACTGGACACCTCATGGGGATGTCATCAGACAGGCTACCAACGCAGATCCTCTATTCTCAACTGTCTTCTGGTTACAGAAAGAGAGGGTGCCCTCGTCTCCAGTTCAAGGATACCATCAAGAGAAACCTGAAGCTGAGAGACATTAAGACTGATGCATGGACATCACTCTCAAAGCAGAGAGCTAAATGGAGAGCGGCAGTCAAGTAATGAAAGCAGTCTTTGTTGCATCGCGACTGACATCATGACGATGATGATTATTATGTATACAAACATTCCTCAGGCCCAAGTGACAGTGTGGCGGATCCATGGGGATGATTTGCTCCAGTGGTGGCGCAACGGGTCAGGTGATTCTGTGTGTGTAGGGGGGGGGGGGAGCAAACCACAGAGTAGTGTGTAGAGTGACAATAATAATATTATTATCTTTCTGCATCTCGATACTTACATGATGCTTATACACACATGTCAGTTAAATGTGACCGTCCAAACTGGTATATATAGACGATAACTGCCAGAACTACCTGGCATATGGTGGTCAGACTTCCTGACAGGTTGCGCCTGTGTGGCCAATATTGTAACTACACAGGAGCAGTTAGATAGGATACAGTGAGCACAGCATAACATAGATAGCGTCCTTGTTTATATTCACATAATATATTATAGAGCACATATTATATACTAACTGGAAATGAGTAAAAACAGGTTACCTCCTCACTGGTGGACTTATGCGGTGAGTTGGAACGGAAAGTCTGTTTTATTTAACGACACCTCTAGAGCACATTGATTTTTATCATCGGCTATTGGACGTCAAACATGTGGTCATTCTGAAATATTTATTTGAAGGAAACCCGCTGCCGCCACATAGGCTACACTCTCCAATAAGCACCAACGGATCTTTGATAGGCACTTTCCCACAGACAAGACAGCACAGAACACAGCCTTTGAGGCGGTGAGGTGGAGGTGCAAAGAACCTCCTTTGCCGACAGCATGTCACTCTCTGTCTCATGTCCCTGAGATGAGGCCTAACAAATGACATTGGTCGCGTCAAACAACGCTAAGGCGTGGCCCACCGGTAATCAGCCAGAGTCCCTCAAAGTCGCTGGTAATTGTCAACACAGATATGTTAGCATTAGGCTCGTTAGGGAGCCATCCTTCAGCACCATTCATTTAGCGGGCTAACCGCCTTGGAACCTTCCAGGGTCCACGCTGTGCAGTGTGCTTGAACTGCTTTGAGCTAGCCAGTGAGGTGTTGATTAGCAAAGTGTATGTACTACATCTAGCTAGCTAGTGAGGTGTTGATTAGCAAAGTGTATGTACAACAACTAGCTAGCCAGTAAGGTATTGATTAGCAAACTGTATGCACTAAATCTAGCCAGCCAGTGAGGTGTTGATTAGCAAAGTGTATGTACTACATCTAGCCAGCCAGTGAGGTGTTGAATAGCAAAGTGTATGTACTACATCTAGCTAGCTTGTGAGGTGTTTCTTGGATACAAGATTTACAGGGCTGAATACCAACCTTATATAAAAGCTGGCAAAGAATTTCGACATGGTGGAGAAATGAACTGAGCTGACCATTTCTTAATTTAAAAAGCAACATTTATTTGTATGTACATCTTCATATTTCCCCGCTACTTTTGAGTTGAAAAAATATAATAAAATGTGTAGTTTATTAGAATTTAAAAGTGAAATATGGACTCACACATGCCCCAGAGTTTGTTTGTTTTTTGTTGTTTTACGTCCTATCAAGATCTAAGTTCATATCAGCACAGTTACCGAGTTGTGACAGTGCGCACTCATGGCGACTTTATAGTGCTGCCCGACTGGGAAACCAGGCTGCCAGCACCATGTCCTCATATCCCACTCAGTCTCATTATGAGACTGAGTGCCCCTTGTCATATCCTAATAATGCAGAGCGCCAGGCTAGGAAGTGACAAGTATCAATGTTTAAGTCATTGGTTTGACTCGACCAGGATTCTAACCCACAAACTCATGGGTTCGGATCTCCCGATCTCCCAAAACAGGAGACGGACACTCTACTCATTCGGTCACATAGACATCCCCCAGAACCTACTGGAATCTGTGTCAGCATCCCATACTCAAACATCAATACATACTGCAGTAATTTGGATAAATAACGATTCTAAATAGTATTAGTTTATTTATATGCATTACGATACAAAGCGATCTTCGGTTTTCGGAACTTTTCAAATTTCATAAAACTTACCCTATGAACAAAGGCTTAGGGAATTGAAACTTCCTACCCTTTCCTACAGAAGGAAGAGAAGTGACATACTTGACGTATTTAAAATTATGAAAGCTTTTGATGAAATAGATATGAACAAATTGTTCACCTTGAATAAAAGAGAAGGCAGTCGGGCCCATACTCTCAAACATGTAAAACCCAGAGCCATTTCAAAGTTAAGGCAACACAGTTTCTCAAACAGGATAATAAATATATGAACAGTCTCCCACAAAATGTTATTGATGCCGAGTCAATAAATTCATTCAAGAATAGATTAGAAAAAGCATGGGCTGATGATCCAGGGAAATGTTACCCCTATTTCACCACATGCTACTAATTATTCCTTGTGTTGCTTATTTACTTGCACTCAAGCAAAAATGAGAGAGAAATAACTGTTCACACTTCCTGTCTACCATTCGCTATTTCGCTATAATGTTATGCCAAAAGGGATTTTCTTCTCAGATAGTCCCTGTTAATTTCGGTTCTACTCTCACTTCTGGGCTAATAATGGTTAGTGTATGCCCGACTTGAAGCCGGGTACCATCCAAACCCCCCCTGAGTACTCCTCCTATCGCAGCTACCATAATTTGCTGGGAAGATCGATAGGTGACAATATATGCAGAGATAACACAGCAGCTCCCCCTAGTGGTTATCATTTCTGTGACGCTGCCTACATTAATTAATTACCATCGCTGATTACTTGGACGTCGCGAGATGCTCATAAACATCGTATCCAACACGCCATGTCGTGCACATTTATAAGGGACTAATTAATATGGACCACCTTACTGGGAGGGGAGTAAATCCCTGCTATCCACGTCGTGGAGCTAATAATAATAATAATAATAATACAACATTTATATAGCACCCAATCCAGCAAGCTTTTCTCAGGCGCTTTACATAACAAACAAATAAACAGGAAAATAAATTGTGCCTAGTTAAAAGCAGATTTAAACAAATGTGTCTTAAGCACCAACAGATTTACAATCTGTGATATATCCTGGCAGAGCATTCCACTAACACACTGACACACTGATACATCAAACTGGCATGTAAGTGGTAGATACACTGAATATATAAATACTAACTTGGGTGAGACAATTAACTTAAAGTTAAATACAAAGATGTGTTTGGAGTTTCTGTCAATTTCTGGGATATATATATGAAGTGATTATTATAATTTACCTTAAGTGACTTTTATTTTATATAGTTAATTTTGGAAATATTTGAAGTATGAACAAGCAGAATTAATTTTGCCATGCACTCTAAAACTCAGACACTATGGGTTTTTGCAGTGGGGGACTTGAAGTGACTTAAGGTCCGGTAACATACATGTTAGTGGACGTAGTTGAATGTAGTGGAGGCTAATGTAGTTGAATGTAGTTGAATGTAGTTGAACGTAGTTGAACGTAGTTGAACAAAGTTGAATGTAGTTGAACATAGTGGAATGTAGTTGATCGTAGTTGAACGTAGTTGGACGTAGTTGGATGTAGTCGAACATAGTTGAACATAGTCAAACATAGTTTGACGTAGTTCGACGTAGTTCGACATAGTTGAATGTAGTCAAACGTAGTTGAACGCAGTTGAATGTAGTTGATCAAAGTTTAACATAGTTAAACATAGTTGAACATAGTTGAACATAGTTGAACATAGTTGAACATAGTTGAACGAAGTTGAACGTACTGACATCCATACTTCTCCAGTACGTTCAACTATGTTCAACTACATTCAACTATGTTAGCCTCCACTATGGTCAACTACGTCCACTTACGTGTATATGACCGGCCCTTCAGTATCCAGATTGACATGGCAGCAAATGCTTTAGAAATGCATCTGTATTTAAGTTAGATATGGAAAATCAAATCTAGATAATTATTTTCGTTTTGAATATATGATACTTCATCGGACTATGCAGCCCTTAACGGACACACATTGTACATATACACCATATATATACACCAAATATATACAACATATATATGTATACACCATATATATATACCATATATACAGCATATACATTGTATGTGTGAATAGTGGTAATCACCATTATCACCCACAAAACCAGCAGCGTCAAATTTCCTACAGTACCTACCACTCCCATCTGCAAATGGACTATTCCATGCGAGTGTATCCGCCCATCTGACCGACCGATGCTCATCAAACTTGACGTACGCACAGATACATATATTGGTTTGATTAGCGCCAAACAAAAAGTGAGTGATAATAGCAGAAAACTCAGACACCTCTGTGCCTGGCCTTTGGAACGACCACAGTGGCGACCTCTGTTATGGCCCTGTCACACTACGACGTAATGACATCAGCGTAGGGAGAACGTGAAGAACGTTGAACTTCTCGGCGTAGTATGCAAATTTGGGCACAGGGTTGAACGTGGATGCAGCGTAGTGGATGAAATCCTAACGTCGGTAAAGCGTAGTGATACTGTCATTCAACGAGAGAGGACACTGTCACTACGCTCACGGAACATTATGAACGTTATTCCATCGCCAGAAGAACGTTATGTGACGTTCGCTACGTCATGAGACGTTTAATGTACGTTGAATGCACGTTCTCCTGACATTCTCCTGACGTTCTCCTGACGTTCCCATTAAGCCTCGTAGGCATTTGCACTCGGTTTAATGTGGGTCAACGTAGTGGAACATAGTGGAACGTAGTGGAACGTAGTGGAACATAGTTGAACATAGTGAGCAGCGTTGGAATAACGTCCGTTTAATGTCATTGACGTTCACTGAACGTGAACAGAACGTACGGCGAACGTAAACCCTAATACCCCTGTCACACTACGACGTAACGAGCCAACGTGAGCCTAACGTGATGATTTTTCGTCATTACGTTGCCGTACGTTGGGTTACGTTATGATGACGTCATAATGACGTTAGAGTGACGTCGAGCTACGTCATGTTACGTCGTGTTACATCGGCGCGCGCTCGAGGTTTTGAACCTGTTCAAAACTTTCGACGTATCTCGATGTGAAGCCGTTACGTCGGGATGACGTGACAATGACGTTAGGTAGACGTTCCGCGATCGTTATAGCAGCGTAAATGACGTTAGAGTCACGTTATGTCACGTCAGACCGACGGCCCGGGTGGGAGCAACGTGTGGGCAGCGTTTTGCACGTTACGGTCACGTTACGGTCACGTTACGGTCATTACGGTCACGTTACGGTCACGTTACGGTCACGTTACGGTCGCGTTACGGTCACATTACGTCCACGTCGCACCCGTTACGGCGACGTTACGCTCACGTTACACTAACGGCCGGTCACGTCGCCAATTACCCCTCCCCTCTAACGTTGTCACGTTACAGCTAAGGTCACGATGTACACCGATGTTACTTTCACGTTACGCTCACGTCCACAATTTGCATATTACGCCCATAACGTCGACGTAATATAATTATTTTCACGTTCTGCCTACGCTGACGTAGTCACGTCGTAGTGTGACAGGGCCATTACGTTCGAGCTACGTCGAAAGTTTTGAACATGTCCAAAACCTTGACATAACTCAACGTAACACGACGTAATGTGACGTAGCTCGACATCATTCTAACATCATTCTGACGTCATCATGACGTAACCCAACGTAATGACAAAAAATGACCATGTTAGGCTCACGTTGGCTCATTACGTTGTAGTGTGACAGGGGTATAAGAAACAAAGGCTAGGGGTCCAGGATAGGCCAACAGCATCATCCATACCACCACATGTTTACACCCTACCTTCCACCAAGGTTGGTTGGATGTTGGAGTTTTACATCCTGGCAACATCTAAGGCCATAACACGACGCGTTCCGACATGTGACAGTGCGCACTCATGGCGACTCTATAGTGATGCCCCACTGGGAAATCAGGTTGCTGACACCATGGCCCGATATCCCACTCAGTCACATTATCCTGGTGATGTGCTAACCAGTGCTTGCCCTATCCTATTAATGTTCAGCGCTAGGCCAAGAATCGACCTCCCGATCCCCCGCACGCGAGGCCCTCACCCTAACGCTTTGGCCACCCCACTCCCGGTACCTTCCGCTCAGTGGCAGGCAATATATATATATATAGTGGCTATCTACACTCCACCACTCACTGGAACCAACCGTCAACACCAGGGCCGCGTTCAGGGTCCGTCTCGGAGGCACCTCGGAGATGGCCCTGACATCACGCTAGTCTGAACAGCATTTAGCTGTCGGCCACCTTGAAAATGGCGGCCTCCATATGCGGCAGCCATTTGCAATGAAAAGGAAGCACTCTGATTGGCTTAAACCTCTGAATACGGCAGCCAATTTCGAGGTGATTTTTCTCTCCTATCTGAAAAGGGAGACGCCTCGGAGAAACACCCTGAACAGAAATAAGCCAAAACGCATCACTGAGACGTCTCGGAGACAACTCGGAGACGCACCCTAAATGCGGCCCAGCATATAGCAACCAGCATATACCAGAACAGGATATGTCCATTCTACATCCCATGATGTTAGTTTAATTGGATTTATGTAAGACCCCAGTTACACCGGGCTGGCGACCACTTGAACGTGAAATAAACGAACAAAAATGACATCACTTGGCAACTTGCTTGCTAATCAAACAAAAAATGTGTGGACAAAAAAAGAATGATGGTGAATGATCAAAGAAGACTGGTTGCTGATTGGGTAGAAACCAATTTGCGATCGGTTGACGGTTGATTTGCGATCGGTTGGTGATTGGTCGGTGAGTGGTCAGGGATTGATTTGCGGCCGGTTTCCGATCGATCGGCATTTGATTGCAGATCAGGCAAGCAGATTCAATCAACTTCATTACTGCACATGACAAAACTGAACAGAGCATCCTCACCACATGTGGTGGGCCCTGATGGTGGAGTCTTGGCCTGAGCACACAGCTCAAACACTCTAATCTACTATAATCTACTCTGGTCTAGTCATGCGATCAATCATCAACTTATCTAAGACCAGGCAGGACTGGTTGATGGTCTATCATGACCGTGCTCCAGGAGGTTGGCGACCAGTGAGAGCCAAATGTAGTCATTGTTGCGCCCACTTGCACCAGCGAGGTGTTACGACTTCTCCCAACCTCCAGGTTTCTCTTTGTCGCAAGTTGTCGCAAGTGGTCGCAGAACTAGTATGACTGGCGTCTAAAGCAGCATGGTCAATACTCTCAATATATAAGAGTTTCAACCTTGAAACAATAAAATGCAATAGCAGGCCTACTCTGATAAAAAGTAAGATGCGGTATTTGAAATAATCAGTCGCTAATTTATCATCTCTGTATATAATCCACCCGAAAAAAACATGCTAAGATATGCAGATACGAACGACAGATAAAGTTACTCTAAAGTGCAAAGGGTGCTGTTAAAATGTTCTCAGAGAAAATTCCATTGTAATTACGTCTTATTCAGTTCCCACAATTTAGTAGCAGCAAACGAGGCCATAAAGCGACGACCACGTCTAAAGCGTGGATTATATCTACATATTCATAATGACGTCATTAACATACTTCCGTACATGCATGGTAAATTAACACATGATACTATTGTATCCAGACAATTAGATGTTGTCACTATATCATATCTATGTGACACGATCTGGAATTTTGATTTCACTGAGCTAAGAAACAAGGAACTAACAAGTAGTTTGCTTTGTTTTGTTTGTTTGTTGGTGACTTACGTCCTAGCAACATCTAAGGTCATATCAGGATGGGTACCGACTTGTGACAGTACGCACTCATTGCGACTCTATAGTGCTGTCCCACTGGAATACCAGACCGCCAGCACCATGACCTGATATCCCGTGCAGTCACATTATCCTGATACTGAGCCAACCAGTCCTTGTCCTATCCTAATAATGCCGAGCGCCAGGCTAGGAAGCAACAAGTATCAATTTTAAAGTCATTGGTTTGACTCATCCAGGGTTTGACCCCACGATCTACCAACAAGGGATACGGACGCTCTAACTGATTCGGCCATCCCGTCTGGTAGTAGTTTGATAGCACTAGGTGGAATCAAGGGCGTATACATGGGGCGTTCGCTCAATACAATGTGCACACAAGCTAGCTTTATAATGTTGCCTTACAACAAAGACCCATTCTGCTGGAATGGGGATATAACATCCCACCCTCTGATTTCCCAGTGGTGCAGCACTATAAAACCACCATTGACATGCATTGTCACAAGCTGGTACCCATCCTGAGATGACCCTACATGTTGGCAAGATGTAAAACTCCAACAATAGTCACACGTTCCTGATACTGAACTAAGCAAACTATAAGAGATTTGGCTGGTTTCCCATGAGGTGGGTTGTTGGTTCGGACCCCGGCCGAGTCAAACAAATAACTTATTTTGTATTTAGTAATCCAATTTAATTTTGGTGAATGTATTTATTTAATTCTACTGACTAAGTTCTTTTTTCAGTGCCGAAGCACTGGGCTTGCAGCGATTTTTCAAATCGGGATTATTCACACAAAAATGGTATATAAAGTAAGGTATATAAGGTGAGCGAAAAGTACCTATTGAATAGGCAATTTCCAGCATATTGCACAATGGAATTCTGATAGTTATCGACAGGTTCGACAGGAATATCTTACCAGTAGTACCATATGACTACATCAATATTAGCCGTATGTTCTTGATATTTGTCGCGATCTACCCTCGCTGACAGGATTAATAGGATAGACCAAGCTCTTGCCTCAGAAAGCGATAATGTCACTGTCTGGACTGTCTATATATATATATATATATATATATATATATATGCGCAGTACTAGTCCCTGCACTCAGCAAGTGCTAATGAATGGATGTTATGCCTAGAACTCTGGCAGCCCCCTGGCACCCTCTACAATCAGCATGTACTCCTTCGGTTTGTAAATAAACCACCTTTTTTGTTTGTTGAAGATTTATACTGCCTATTATGGATAAGTCTGAGTAGATTTGTTTTCACCATTCAACAGTTTGTCGATAGAAAGCCCAAGCCTACACTTTTACCGACCCAAGGGATTTTTAACCTCCCACACCACATAGACATGGTATGAGAGCAACTGGTCTTTGATGATGCTGTAAGGTATAGACAGCGGTGGAAATCCAAATTGACAGAGATGGGGGCACGCAGACTCGAACCACAAAGTGTCAAATTAGGAGTCTGACCTAGAAACAAGTCAGACACTCTAACCACTCAGCCACAGAGAACACCACAAACCTTACAAATAAATAGAACACGACTTACACGTATACAGGGATAATGTACTTGATATCACCTGCCTGGACTGTATGTATGCAATGTACTAATAGTCCCTATGTCCATTAAAGGATAATCAATGGCTGCTACGCCTAGCATGCTGGCAGCCTTCCTTTGATCCCCTACAATATCCGTCCAGATTATGCATGCGAACGTGTGTCCCTGGCTCGCGGGAACTTCCCTTCTTGTTAATATAGTGCGTCAGTATCCCTTCAAACCTAAGCCAACCGGCTGCGGTGGCCAAATCAGTAAGAACATGATGGCCTTCGCCTGTGGAAGGTCACGCTGATTCAAATTTCACCTGAGTAAAAGCAAGGAATTACCAAATTTATACTTGTCAGTATATCTAGCCTGGCACTCAGCATTAATAGGAATGGGAAAGGACTGGTTAGCTCAGTATTCGGATAATATGAATGAGTGTGATAGCGGTACTATCTCCCAGTGAGACCCTGAGTGTGTACTATCCCAAGTTTGAATCCCGGTCAAACCAAAGACTTATAAAATGTATGCTTGTCACTTCCTAGTTTGGCGGTCGGTATTACTAAGATAGGGCAAGGGCTGGTTAGCACAATGTCGGGACAATGTGACTCTGTGGGGCCAGCAACGTGTTCTCTGACTTGGGCAGCACTATAAAGTCGCCATGAGTGTGCACTGTCACAAGTTAGTACCCGTCCTGATATGACCTTGGATGTTAGGATGCAAAACAACAACATATAAACAACCGACATATACAATTAAAATATGCAACTCTTGCATTTCAGCAACATAATATTATTCACATGTGAAATATTTACAAATCATATTCATGACCACGCATGTTTTATATAATAAGAACTTGATATATTATTATACTGCCTGCTTATTAAAATATGCTTGATGATATATCATTCGCTTGAACACCCATGCCCAGATGCTGGGAAAAAAGATAATTATTCGGCTAATTAAAACATTTTAACCAAGGTACAATATCTTACTAGAAATAAACACTATGATCATTTCTTTTAGGATGAGAATTAAGGTACAGTCATACTAAAGACAATCTACATTAATTGCCAATATTCTTTAAATATGGCATCGTCATGTTACTTCGACATCGTGGGTAATACACATGAGACATGAGACATATTGTGCTGCCCCCTTTAGTTCAGCGAGCAACACATGCATCAGCTCTATTGCACTCTGTGAACTCTCTTCCACCTCCGGTCGACGCTCTGGCCTGCTTCCACCCCTTATGCTTGTGTAAAACATTCCGATAAAATGCATTGGTGGGGAATGTGAAATGGTTTATAAAGGAGTACAAATGGTCTATTAATGTAAATGATGTATAGGGCCAGGCGCATGAATGTATTTATGTAGTTACTGATGACTATTTAATTGTAGTCAATAGTCATTGTGTATTAGATAGATAGTGTGAATGAGGCACTATTGTTAGTGTGTAAGGAGCTCAAGAGCTCCACTCACTACCCGATCCCCCCCCCCCAACTGTTAGTCACGGATCACCACACACACACAACAGGGCAGGTCAGGCCAAGCAGCCACAAGGCATGGTAGTGGTCTGGAGATCACAGTAGCCATGGTGACACAAGAATGCTTACTGTTCATTGGTGGACCTAGAAATGCTTGTTGTTGATTGGATAGCATGGTCAGGTGGTAAATCATATCAGATCCATGTACCACTATATAATAATAAACCTGAGGGTACAAGCTCTCACTCTACTTTCACTCTTTATACTCTTCCTTTCTCTCCTTGCCTATTTTGATTTCCTACTAGCCTGCCTACACAACTACAGCTACCAGACGACGCCTTTACACTTGGTTGCACCACCTCCACATAAACCACTGAGATGCCCTGGTGAGAAATCTTTGAACTTGTCACTTCGGGTGGTAATATCGCCGCCTCCAGCACTTCGAACTGAGATGCCAGAAGATCGACACCTTACACCTTTTCTTGGCTGCCCATCCATCCCTACACTCACGTGACCATCAGGCAGTAGGTTTTTTTTTGTTTTTTTTTGTAAATATAGTTTATTCATTGAATAAAGTCTTTTGTCAGCGCCGTGGCACTGGTCTTCCAGCCATGTGACAATACAGTTATTTACAATATATGCAGCTAGCCCAAATCAGCTGAAATAACAATATCAAACATTCAAAGACTTACATATGGTATAGTTTGACAATTCACATATAACAATAGCAGTTATATGTTGTATTCCTACACACTTGATACATACATGTGTATTGATTAGACCTTTACATTACAGAGTGGTTAGGTGCATAGTTTTCCTTCATAGGTTTGTATGCCTACTATGTTGTGAATTGCAAAACTATCATGTTGTTGGAGTTAACATCTTGGGATGGAGTGAGTGTTAGTAGAATGGTTTGTTTATTCTGTTAGATAGAGTGTGGCTAGCTTATAGGGTTATGCTTAAAAGGTTAATACCTCAGGTGTGTTTTTTGACTACATGAAGTAGTTTGAGTAAGCATGTTGTTAGTAATGATGGGATAAACAATGCTTGGAGGATTGTATGTTTCAGTCATTTAGTAGTCTAGTACAGACTTTATTAGCGTCTATGTTTGTACATAGTTCCTGGATTTCTGGATTTGAACCAAGAACCTGCCGATCAACTCACTGTTTGAGTTGAACTATATTCTTAACCAACTTCTGGATAAATACAATTCCCATAGTTGTAGTTTCTTGTCATGTTGTGAATTATTAGATGGCGAATAGATAGATCGAATCGGTATCTGAATTAATATCTGACTGAGTGCCCTACATTTTATCCTTCCAATGGTTCAACATCACAACCGGAAAGAAATACAAACTGCAGTGATATGGCCATATTTCCTATTTAGTAGGTCTTGCCAAAAACATCTGGAAGGAATGGCGAAAGGGAGAAGATAACAAGGCAAACAAAGCAAGAGGTGGGAAGACAACATCATGGAATGGACCGGCCTTGAATTCAGCAGGTCCCAGAGGGCACTTTAGAACAGGGAACACTGGAGAAAAATAGGTGGAAAGTAATGTGTTGTGCCCTAATGAGACTCACGGTTAATGGATTGATGAAGATGATGATGGTTCAGAAGTTGAATGCAATAACATCTGCAGAGACGAGCACATTATCATAGATCGATGGTCTGAAAGGAAACCCAAAAAGGCTTACCTGGGTATTGCTATGAAGTACCATAGTCATAACAGCAGCACAGATCTTGCAGCGACCCACCATCTTAGCCCATATTACTGGCTAACCCACTAAAGCACCAACTTCCTTCATAATTTACTAGTATGCCCTACCTAAGTACTCACTGAACCATATATTTACAATGTAGGGTAAATGGCTGGAAGACCAGTGAGGTGGTGGTAAAAGAATGTATGTTCTGAGAATATACTGTTTCATCAATGACAAAAACAAACGTCTTAGCCCATAATACTGTGATGGGCCCTTGTGGGTCACCCCAAATTTGATCCTCACATAGTAGACCCCCCAGCAAGGAGGAGGAACGAGTACGTTTGCTTCCACATGTTTACTATTTCATCTCTGTTTACCGTAGGGTCCAAGACCAAGTGACCGGCTCCCCCTTGCCTGCCCGCTCCGACGTCAACTTCCTTGGGGGAGGTTACATGAGCCACACGCAGTAGATGTGACACTGCCCAGCGGCTACCGTACTGCCACCTATCACAGTAAACTGTGACGGTGATGGAGCAGTCCTTGCTGCCATCGCATGGTATTGGAGCTCATGTACCGACTACTACAATACTTAACTAACACACTAACCTCCTTCATAATTTACTCGGACCAGATGGGATGACCGAATGAGTTAGAGCGCCCGTCTCCTGTGCTGGTAGATCGTGGGGTCGTTGGTTCGAGCCCTGGTCGAGTCAAACCAATTACTTAAAAATTGATACTTGTCGCTTCCTAGACTGGCGCTCAGCATTATTAGGATAGGACAAGGACTGGTTAGCTCAGTGTCAGGATAATGTAACTGAGTGGGATATAGGGTCATGGTGCCAGCGGCCTGCTTTCCCAGTGGGACAGCAGTATAAAGTCGCCATGAGTGCGCACTGTCACAAGTCGGTGCCCGTTCTGATATGACCTTAGATGTTGCTAAATCATAATTTACTAATATGCTCTACCTAAGTACCCGCTGAACGACCTATTTACAAAGTAATATAAATGGTTGCAAGAGCATTAACTCAGCACTGACAAATTGTATGTTCTGGTGAATAAACTATTTCACCACCAACAAAAAAAAACCCCAACTTTGCCCATAAAACTGAACTTATTATGGCTAACCCGCTAAGGCAATAACCTCTGTCATAATTCCCTAAAATGCCCTAGATAATTACCCGCTGAACTACCTATTTACACGGCAAAATAAACAACCGGAAGACGAGTGCCTCGGCACCGAGCAAATGTATCTTCTGATGAATAAACTGTTTTACCAACAACAACAAAACAATAAAAACTCCAGTAATCTTATTCGAGGATTTACAGTAGGAGGCTGGTTCCTGGCCTGCTGCTGTGTAGCTATGCGCAATATGGCGCCTATACTGGTGCAGGCGGGTAACACACTTAGACACCCTGGCACTTCTCCTGGCATGCCAGGTGCCGGGTTAACTGAGGAGGAAGAGTTCCTCCAGGAAGGCACAAAAGTATTACAGCATAGGCCTTTCATCATCATCATCATGCTGTCGGTCGTGATGTGACAAAGACTGCTTTCATTACTTGAATGCTGCTCTTCATTTAGCTCTCTGCTTTGAGAGTGATGTCCATGCGTCAGTCTTAATGTCTGTCAGCTTCAGGTTTCTCTTGATGATATCCTTGAACCCGAGACGAGGGCGACCTCTCTTTCTGTAGCCAGAAGACAGTTGAGAATGGAGGATCTGCTTTGGTAGCCTGTCTGATGATATCCTCATGAGGTGTCCAGTCCACCGGAGATTCTTTTTGATCAGAAGATCTTCCATAGAGGGCAGCCCCATCCGTTCGAGTATTTCCTTATTCGTCACTTTGTCCTTCCAGGTTAGCCTCATGATTGAACGCAGATGTCGCATCATGAAGGCATGCAGCTTTTTCACCTGCTGTCTGTACGCTGTCCAGGCCTCGGCTCCGTATAGTAGGGTGGATAGCACGATTGCGCGGTAGATCTTACCTTTGACCCGAATGGACACATGGTGGTTGTTCCAGAGTCTCTGGCGTAGTCGGCCGAAAGGTGCGCTAGCCTTGGCCATCCTCCTCTGTATCTCAGCATCAATGCGTCCATCACTTGATATAGTGCATCCGAGATAGGTGAATTCCGGAACAGAGTTCAGCTTGTTTCCGTCAACCATGATCTCCTCCTCTCGGGTTCTTGTAGAGTTGGGTTGGTACAGCACCTCCGTCTTCTTGATGTTAATTTTCAGGCCAAACTTCTTTGATGCATCGGAGAAAGCGTCCACTATTTTCTGGGTCTCTTCAGCAGAGTGGGCAACCAGTGCACTGTCATCTGCGAATAGTAGCTCTAATTTCATGAAAGCTGCCTGCAAAAGTGTTGAAGTGCTGCTGGCTTTTGCAAGTTACCAGCGGCACTCTCTCGGGGAGCAAATAGAGGTTTCACACCGGCAAGAACATGTCAAGACAGGCGCAAAAAAGGTTATCTTACTTACTTACTATGGCTATGAATGGACATATTTACAGAATAACAATTATCACAATCTAGTAAAAGAGTATGTGCTTTTAATCCTCTGGTTTGATTGATTGATTGCTGGTTTATTTACGCCGTGTCGGTAGCATAAGCCATATTCACGGCGTAATCCTCTAGTGCGAGAGCGGTTTGGGACAGTAACAGCCGGTGGTGGTGCCACAGGTCACACCAGGGAGGTACTGGAAGGTCGACATAGAAGGAGTGGTATGCAGCAATATAATAATTATATAGTTGTTCCCTTCCACATGTTATTACTCGCATAATACCTTATACATATCTAATTCTATGGCACATTGCTCATACTTCAGATAGTTGGTTAGTCAATATTGTCATTCTGGCAGTACAATATCTGCTTGTGTATCAATATAATTAGATAATGAGATTATACTGTGACAGAGTAGTAACCAATTATCTCATTAAATTCGCTGCACTCGGAAGGAAAGAACAAAGAGAGGAGTGAAGAAGTATATTTAATAAAGTAATCAGGGCCTGTACAGAGAGCAGGTGTAATCGAGCGGGTGACCAGACCCAAGTATCAGTGGCATGAAAATCAAGTCGGTGACCTAGACCGAAGTGGAGTTCTGGAGGAAAGTTCAGGAATCAGGCATCAGGGCCCGTATGCATGAACAACTTTTTATCGGCTCCAGTGTTAAGGTCGGCTGGCAGGTTAGGTAACCTCGGTGTTGGAATATGTGTCACGGGAAATGTATGTGACCAAAGCGCGGCGGAGTTAGCTAACCGATGCATTATTTATAGATTTGGGAAATCCCTCTGAGCCTGATCTTGGTGGCGATTTGTTTTGTTTAGATTCGACAGTATGAATATCGCCACCGATGTAGTGGTGGCGTTAATATCGGTTCAATTTTAGGGTTAATTTAATGAAATTTCACGATTTGAGTATGTAATTCTGTTAAATATGATCGCATTGAATATTTTTGGGCCTAATCGGTCTCTAACACTGCCGGGCACCAGCGAGCCTTGCTATTGCTGAGCCTGTTGCTGGCGAGCACCACTATTTTACTATATCGCCGCCAATGTGGTGGCAGGGGGTTTAGTTTACATTCGTCGATTCGACAATATTAATATTGCCGCCGATGTAGCGGTGGCATTAATATCGGTTCGATTTTAGGGTTAATTTAATGAAATTTCACTTATTGCATATGTACTTCTGTTAAATATGAATCCATTGAATAGATTTGGGCCTAATAGGTACTTAACACCGACGGTAAACTTGATATGGCTTGGGGTTAGCGTAGACAACATTAAGCTGGCGGTGTTTCCCTAAACCGTCCACATACATACCGACTTTTCGCCGCTAACACGGAGATCGCCGCTAACCACAGGTTTGGAGTGCTAACACTACTTCATGCATATGGCCCCAGGAGTCAGGAGGCAGATCAGCGCTCACCCCCCCCCCCCCCCATGAGAAGAGGGCGGGAGTAAGGGGAAGCAAAGTGGTCCTGCAGAGTCACAGCGGCAGAATGCCATGATAGGAATACATGAGAAAGCAGGAAGACAGTAATAGACCAGCCTCGTTTGCAAATTAGTCATGTTAGCCATGCACTATGGCACTAAAAACACATACAATACTACTCATAGAAACGCACTGACCACCCGTGATTCCCCCTACTGAACTCCCAGCAACCAGTCTCTTAGGAGGAGACCATTAGCGTAGCTCTCAATGTCTCTATTTTCTCTTTGTATATAAGTTGATTAAGCAGGAGTCTTTTTTTTTTGGTAAATAAGTTTATTCTGCTGAATAAGTCTTTTGTCAGTGCCTAAGCACTGGTCTTCCAGCCATTTTTCAATTCAGGGTTATTTACACAAAAGGTATATAGAATAAGGTGTACAATACCTGTTGAATACACAATTTGCACCATGTAACACAATGACATTCTGAAACCCAAATGTTCCATAACAATATGGTACAGTAATGTCATATAACTAGATCAATATTAGTCAGATCAATGTGAGTATTTACATAGTATTTAGAATGTAACCAGAAGTTATCTTCTGTATTCAGTTGGTAAACTTGTAGTAAGTTTTAATGTTCAGTTGCAGTTAGGCAAGCAGTATATCAATGTTGGTTTGTTAGGACAAGTCTAGTGTAACTCTAGTGTAGTTAGTTATGTGAGTTTATGAATTATGTTGTTGGGGTGGGGTTCAATTGTGGACAACTGGTCTTCCTCATTCCAATGCTCTTTGCCCTATCCTAGTAATGTTGAGCGCCACGTTGAGGGGGCGACAAGTAAAATTGTGTAAGTCCTCGTTTTGCTGTTGATTATTGTTGTTTTTGTTGTTGTTTTTATTGGTGATGGCCTAGTTAAGCTGCCCATAACGGTTTAGTCTAATGACTTGTTTTCACCGCTAGACAGTAATACTCTCATGGTTCCCCTTGTTTTATTACTTTCAGTTGTTGTGTAGCTATCCACTGCATGCATTGTTTCTCTGTGTGTAAACATTTGGACTCGGCCAGGGGACTCGGCCAGGGTTCGAAGCCGGGAGTTCAAATCTCATGACCTACCAGAATGGCTCTGCATACATGTGTTGGGGTAGATAGAAGATTCACCCGGTACTTGTAGTACAAGGGTGAAGACCAACCAGCCTTATATAAAAACGGTTGAAAAATCGGGCTAATGAATTGAGTCTTCATGCGAGCCCAATTTAACAATCTAAGAAGCAACATTTATTCTTTGTAGATGTCTTCATATTTACCCGCTACCTTTGAGTTGAAAAATATAATAAAATAGCTAGTTTAATATGATTTAAAATTGAAATCGATCACGTTCTACGGCCGCCATCTTGGATTTTTGCATTCTCTCCCATTTCACCAAATCTGTGCCAATATATGTAGCCATTTGATCATGGAACCACAGTTTCTACTTCATGTTCCATACTAAAGCTATTTTCGCCCGTATTTAGACTATGTTGTCGTTCACACCTGTACTGGAAGTACGGGGTGAATCTATTACCTAGTGTTGGGGATGCATTGGCCTCCCATCCTGATATTACCTTATATGTTGCGAGCATGCAAGACAACAACAAACAAACAAACAAATGCATTGCCCTTAGAGAACTAATTCCAATTGACTGTATTTTCTATGACAACAGTGTGAATAGTCAGCGATTTGTTTGTACAGCGGATCTTGACACCAAAGGCAACTTTCTGGCACCCGTTGGGTCTTCCGCACCCAAACATTCTGTACTTGGTGCCCTTTTCTCACACCTCCCAGCTCCCCTACACCCCCCCCCCCCCCAGTCACCACCCCCACACACCGACAGAGTACCCAAGCCGACCCTCTCTGCACTGCACTCACACACGCACGCACTCCTAACCCTAACCTTCACCACAAAAGCTATTCCCAAATGAGACCACCCACCAATATAGAATTAGATTTGTTGTTGTAAATATGGTTTACTCGTTGAATAAAGTATAACTTACAGCGTCATCAAAGGCCAGTTGCTCTCATACCGGGCGAGTGGTCCGCCTCGCGGCGGTTTACTGCTCGATGGCGTCGGCTTGCGTCGGTCCTCTCGGGGACTCGGCGTGGCCGGCGTCGTCCCGGTCTCTCACCCTCTGGACGCCCTCGGTGCTCTTAAGTGTACTCAATGCCAAGAGGGCCCCAAAAAAACTAACATAGGCTACTAAAAGTACCAACAGATCTATCTGCTACTGAAATGCAGACAATCAAATAACTTATCAGCAGCTACTGCTTGGTAAGACAACACCAACACTACAGCTGGCCAGCATTGAAAACAAGCCTGGTTACCCGGGCTTACATGCTATGGACAGTATAAATACAGCCTCAATAAAAAAAAAAAAAAAATAAATGAGGCACTGGTCTGCCAGCCAGCTGACAATACAGTGCTTTACTATATAATCTATATGAAGAGTTGAGGCGCAAAACCACGTAAACGCCGATAAAAAAATTGAGCTAAACATTGGTCGTAATGCGAAGCATTGCGTTTGATGCGAGGGGAGGGAGAACGACTCACCCCCCCCCCCCCACTACCCGTTCACCCAGCACTCGACGCCCGCTGCTCCACCTCGCCCTCCCCCGGCCAGCGACTCACCCCCCCCCCCCCTGCCACTGCTCACTTCCCCCCGGCCCTGAGCGACTCCCCCCCGCCACTGCTCACTCCCCCTGGCCCTGAGCGACTCCCCCCCCCTCCTGCCTCTGCTCACTTCCCCCCTTATAAGGCCGCCCGCCGGCCTCCCTCAGGCACTCAGCCTCCAGCCGCCTTCCAGCTCTCTGCCCCTTAGAGAACTACCTGCCTGCCATCACCTAGGTCTGCCTGCCTGCCTGCCACCACCTAGGTCTGCCTGCCTGCCATCACCTAGGCCTGCCTGCCATCACCTAGGTCTGCCTGCCTGCCTGCCTGCCATCACCTAGGTCTGCCTGCCTGCCATCACCTAGGTCTGCCTGCCTGCCATCACCTAGGCCTGCCTGCCTGCCTGCCATCACCTAGGTCTGCCTGCCTGCCTGCCATCACCTAGGTCTGCCTGCCTCCCTGCCATCACCTAGGTCTGCCTGCCTGCCATCACCTAGGTCTGCTTGCCTGCCTGCCTGCCTGCCTGCCATCACCTCAGGAGCGGGCCTACCCTTTTTTGGCTGCCCGCTCCCCCTCCACCTAGACCCCGGACCTTCCTCTCATCCAGGCCTGCCTCTCCGGGCCCGCCTCGGGCGCCCGCGCCCCCGCCTCGGGCTTGCCTCGAGCCCTCTCCTTACTTTTTGGCGGAGGGCTCCTCGGCCCCCCCTCTACCAACTCTGACACTGCTCCTTATGAGCCCCTCACTATTTTATCCTCTGCTCCTCATGAGCCCCTGACTCTTTGCTCCTCGCGAGCCCCCTGCTCCTCATGAGCCCCTTGTATTGCTCTGTGCCTCCTCAGCCTGTTTACCTCCTCAGTTACCCTGTTTGTACCTTACTTTGTCATTGCTTGTATTCTCACTGTTTCTCTATGTTGCCCGAGGCGTCACAATAAACGCCTCAGTTTCCCACATCCGCCTCTGTTCTTCCTTCTCGCGCATCGGTCGTAATGCGAAGCATTTCGTTTGATGCGAGGGGAGGGAGAACGACTCCCCCGCCCCCCCCCCCCCCCCCCCCCCTCTACCCGTTCACGCCAGCGACTCGACGCCGCTGCTCACCTCGCCCTCCCCCGGCTTGAGCGACTCACCCCCCCCCCCCCCTCCTGCCACTGCTCACTTCCCCCCGCCCCTGAGCGACTCACCCCCGCCACTGCTCACCTCCCCCCGGCCCTGAGCGACTCCCCCCTCCTGCCTCTGCTCACTTCCCCCCTTATAAGGCCGCCCGCCGGCCTCCCTCAGGCACTCAGCCTCCAGCCGCCTTCCAGCTCTCTGCCCCTTTTCTTCTCCACCCACCCACCCAACTCTCCCTCCTCTACCCTCCCCCCTCTGCGGCGGAGGGCTCCTCGGCCCCCCCTCTACCAACTCTGACACTGCTCCTTATGAGCCCCTCACTATTTTATCCTCTGCTCCTCATGAGCCCCTGACTCTTTGCTCCTCGCGAGCCCCCTGCTCCTCATGAGCCCCTTGTATTGATCTGTGCCTCCTCAGCCTGTTTACCTCCTCAGTTACCCTGTTTGTACCTTACTTTGTCATTGCTTGTATTCTCACTGTTTCTCTATGTTGCCCGAGGCGTCACAATAAACGCCTCAGTTTCCCACATCCGCCTCTGTTCTTCCTTCTCGCGCATCGAAGTCAAAACCTTCAAAACAATTCTTTTTTTATTTTCCTATTTTTTTTGTAATTGCTCCATAATCCGTAAATAACTAGAAAAGTGGAAGTAGTAAGAATTAAAATTAGCTTTTGGGAAAAATCTGTTATTTCAATCAACATTTTGGATGGGTGTTTATGGTGTTTTGCGCCTGAACTCTTCATATGTAGTCTGATTTTGTCATCAGCAGCTAGGTCAACTCAGCCGAAATAATATTATTAATCATGAAAATACTTCTATATGGTATAGGTTGATAACTCACATATGAGATAGTAAGTAAATGTTGCATACATACATACTTACATACTTACATGTGTATTGGTTAGACACGTACATTACAGAGTGGTTAGGTGCATGCTTTCCCATTTGCAAGTTTGTATACCTGTTGTGTGAATGGGTCTAATAAATGAAGAGAGCAGCGTTGAAATTCCAGAAGAAAAATCCAACATAGTTAATCTTTTTTCAAAGATATATTACAGTGATAAGAGCTTAAATCCTGTTGCGATATGAATAACTGAATATAATAAGGCATTTTATTATTTGTCCAAGCATTCTTTATGGGGATATAACTATGAAGTCATACACAGTCCAGGAATCTACGAATTAGAGTGGTTCCAGATTTTGATGACAGATGTCACTCGCTGAACTGGTCTATTGTCATGTTGTTCGAGAATAGCATTTTGAGATGTAGTGTATACGCGAGATCCCGCGAGGATGGACGGGATCAGGTTGAGAACGAGAACGCGCACCACTAGTGATACACGCAACGGTTTTCTCCCTGAATAGCGCGCAATGGATCGACCCAAAACCATCCTGCCTAGTAATCTTATCAATGAAAATGAGAGGATATGTGCCTTGTTTATTTGTTGGGGTTTTAAACCCTGGCAACATAGAATGTTATATCAGGGATTGGTCCCAACTTGTGCCAGTGCACACTAGTGGTGACGTTATAGTGTTAACCCACTGGGAAACCAGGGTGCCAGCACCATGACTTGATATCCCACTCAGTCACATTATCCTGACACTGAGCGAACCAGTTCTTGCCCTATCCTCATGAGGCCATGCGCCTCGCTAGGAAGACACAAGTATCAATTTCTATAAAGCCGTGTTTACACGGGAGAGTTAAATCGCTTCATATCAATTGCCTTGCCTAGTTCGCCTCACATTCGCTGTTAAACGCTCCGCTGAGGGGGATTAGGGCTGATTCGCCTCATATAGTTCGCTTCATATAAACCACGTTGCGAGGTAGTTTATAGGAATCGATTCAGCTGGTTCCCGGGCGGCGATAGTATAAAATAGTAGTGCTTGCCGGCTACAGGATCAGCAGTAACTAATCGCTGGTGCCCGGCAGTGTTAGGTCCCGATTAGGCCAAAATCTAGTGAATGCGATCATAGTTAACAGAATTACAGACTCAAATAATGAAATTTAATTAAATTAACCTTAAATTCCAAGCGATATTAATGTAGCAGCTACATCTGCATCGAATCAACGTGTGTAAACTAAACAAATAGCAGTGCTTGCCGGCTACAGGCGCAACACTAAGGCTGCTGGTTCCCGGTTGCCGACACACTTTCAAACTCGCTCGTGTAAACGCGCCACTACATCGCTTCATATAAATCGATTTGCCTAAATCGCTTCACAATTTCCAGTGTAATCATGGCTTAAATGATGGGTTTGACAAGGCTGCTGGCATCATAACCCCATTTCCGATTCATTCACATTATCCTGACACTGTAACTGAGCTAGTCAGTCCTTGCACTCTCCTATTAATGCTGAGCACCAGGCTCGGTAGCGACAAGTATAACTTGTGTAAGTAAGTAGTTTAACCCACCACTTTCACAATGAAAGCATGTAGTCTACCAATTCGGGAACCTAGTCCAGTGGTTGTTTGGTATGTCAACATATAGGGAACTAGTTTTGAGTTGAGAATTGGTCGTGGAGAGGAAGAGACCCTCCCCCTGCCTCCCCGGTCGTCGCGCAGCATTCGCACCTCGCGCGACGTCCGCCTCTCAGCTTTCCTCCTCCCCCCTCCCCCGGGCCCGCTGCTTTCGCACCTCACCTGTCCCCGCCCTCCTGCCTCCCTTATAAGGCCGCCCGCCGGCCTCCCTCAGTCACTCGCCTTCCTGCCCTCCTCCGCGCTCTGCCTTTTTCCTCCACCCACCCACCCAACTTTCTCTACTTATCTTCTTTTCTCTTACAGCTGGTGGAGGGCTCCTCGGTGCCCCCCCCCACCCCCCACCCCACTCACATGAACTCATATCACCTCTGACTTTTGCTCCTTATGAGCCCCCCCTTTCACTTTATTCAGTGTTCTGTTGCTCCTCATGAGCCTTACATTGCTTTCTACCTTGTACTGTTGCTCCTCATGAGCCTCCTCACGGTTGCCATGTTACCCTCTGTTGCCAGAGGCGCCCCAATAAACGCCTCTTCTTTCCACCTCCGCCTTGCCTTCTTCCTTTTCGCGCATCAAGTGCACATGCTTATAAGGACATCCGGTATAATGGCATTCACAGTAGGCATTTGCGCTTCCAAATTTGCGCAGAATCAACCAGGAGTAGCGGTATTCTAGGGCTTCCGGAATCTAGAGGCTTTATATATATTAGATGAGGCAGTAGCTTGACAGATATCCGGAAATAATTGACAGCAACAGACCGAAATGTCAATGCCAATCCATAAGCGATACATTCACATTATCTACGTCTCACAGTGACTGCTGGTAGAAACACCAGACATACAAGCAGACCAGTGCTGAAAGAAACCATAAGCATGAATCAATTACATGAGAGAAGTGTGTTACTCATGGCTGCACAAGCCTGGAACAAACAACCACCTCCAGTCAGAGAAATCAAGAAACTGGAGCTCTATGAACAATTCCTAAAAAGATAAATCAAAATCGTACACCATCATATGGGCACCAAATAACACCAGGCACAGTCAACGCAAATTTTGAAAGAGCACACATGCCAAGGACAGGCCATGGAAGACGGTGCACATCACATGTATAAATACACATCCATCTGGAGTACTGGGAGGGTGGGAAGAAATGAGGCCATAGTCCACCTTGGTATGTGTTCTAGCACAAATCATGAAAGGTACAGACAGACCAACCATGCTCACAGAACCCAACCTATAATACACTATGGCATGAGAAAATACCACAACCAGCCACCATGTCACAGTCCCGAAAGGTATGGGTGTGTTCTGGCACACCCGAGTACCTACTATGGACAGGGCACAGGTGAAAGGAAGGCAGTGAAACCAAAAGTCAGGACTAGGGACAGGGCACAAGTGAAAGGAAAGCTGCAAACAAAGCAAACAAACAAATTCTGGGAATGCGTCCTCATCCACATGCCTATTTCCATCTCACTAGATGTACATACTAGGCTACAATATTAGTTATATGGCAGGAAGTTATACACACCATAAACAAATATATATATAAAAAAATACTAACTACTGAAATAAATGCTGGTGGATGTTCCGGATACCAACTCGGAACCGGAACCCTGGCATACACCATAACATTCCTCACATCTGTCCAGCATTAAAAACAAGCACCCTCATGGGAGCTTACACGCTATCGGCAGAATAAACACTGTATCACTAAAAGAAATATATTTAAAATATCCTGAACTGAAAAAAAGAATGTGACAGATATCCACATATAATTGACAGCAACAGAATTATACCTGATTGCATACTGCAAGGCTATATTCAACGGCCGTGGTATTTGTATGTATTTCTACACCTCATGCCGATGCTTCATGAAACCAGTAATACAGTATCACACTGAAAAGATAATTCAAATCCCTCGTGAATATGCCCTATGTTGCCGACACGGCGTAAAACAACCACCAATCAAGCAATCAATCAATCGTCATAGAAAAAGATGGCTATATATTTGAGACAGTAATTGTTCAGGTTAGAATGTGAGACAATAATTGCACGAGGTACATTTTCAAAAATGGTCTGGAAATAAGATACCATAACTAATAGGCTGTTTGTTGTTATGGGGAAGGTGCGATCCGGATTTAGGCTATTGGTAATAATATACACTGACCTCTCAGGATGGGAGCCATATAGACAGGGAGGTGTGGGTATAGCGATTGCATCAAGGAGCCTAGCTAGTTGTAATATGTTGGGTATCGGCCATCTCAACCCCAAACATTAGTAGTCTCCACAGGTGTGTTCTGATAACTGTCTCTCAGTTCCCACCTGTTGTTACTCTCAACAACTCATAGGAAATAAAGGAAGACAAGTCGTGTGAGATTGACAGTGAAGAGGTTGTGCTTTATTGGCATCGACCCCTCTTCACCTACTGGTGACCTATCACCCTCACTCCTAACCAACTTCCCACACAGATCTGTATGACTCTTGCTTCTGTATATCAGAATCAGTGCCTACAGCCCATTGAACCTGAGTCCAATGCTTGTTGCACACAGCTCAGTGTCTTTGGAATAGATGTTGCTCATTTGAGTGTAGAAAGTGGAGTGTCCATTGTGGGGTCTACATGGCAGGTATAAGGAATGCAGGTGACTGCTCTCACACAGCCAGCCAATCAGACACTGTCTAGAGCCTGGGTGGGCGATGCCCTAATAGGGAACAGTTGTCACTCAACCCCAGCTGCAGGGGGTGTCCATAATGTATGCAGGATGGCTGGGTGTGCTTGTCCATTGGTCCCATGGTAACAGGTAGTTGCAGACAGTTACAACAAACATATATCAATGCTTCTCTCCCTCAATGCACTCTTTCAGGTGCATGAAGGGAAAATTTCCATAATTATTAACCGTCTCTTAAGTATGAACATCACATCACAATCTCGGTCACTACGTGTTACCACATTTCCACATAAGCGCTTATGTCACAAAGCGAGTGGGGCACCAATTGCTTCTCTGTTACATAATCTTGGTCCCCACTCCGTCGCCCGAGAATAATAATGTTCTTTGCCAATATATAAATCGAACCGAAAATCCATATATTTGTACATAGTGTCATGTTTATCAAACTGGCTCTGGAATGGCAAGAAATATGGTTTTGAAATCTAGGTGCAATATTCTCATTTTCCTCAACCCCACGACATGTATCTAGTGGAGGAGAGGCCTCGCGCTGGAGGTGGAGAGGTGCATGCTGGTACCCACACCCGACCCCGGGGAGGGGGGGGAGTGCAACCCACTCCATGCGATAACGGGGTTATCACTATCCATATATATATATATATATATATATATATATATATATATATGCAGGTATTGCAGGTATAGCAATACCTCAGGGAGTTTGATGCCGCTGCCCTGCAGAGTTGTAAACCACTGCCTGGTGGTACAGGTTCTTGACAGAACTGAAGGCTAAGCTAGCAAACCCTAAACAGAAAACCATGTCACTGTGGCAGCATTAAGGGCGGTAGATGTATGGAACTCCCAACATCTCCCGACCAGCCACTGCAGGGACAAATAGTTTTGTGCCTGTCTTGACATGTTCTTGCCGGTGTGAAACCTCTATTTGCTCCCCGAGAGAGTTTCCGCTGGTAACTTGCAAAAGCCAGCAGCACTTCAACACTTTTGCAGGCAGCTTTCATGAAACTTGGAGAGCGGCAGTCAAGTAATGAAAGCAGTCTTTGTTGCATCGCGACCGACAGCATGATGATGATGATGATATATATATATGCACTGCCTAGAAGTATGTATGTAGTTCGAAGCATTACATGACTATGCCATTTAAAAGACTTACACTTCCAGGAACACACTTATAGTAGTTTGCACCACCCTCTCAGGCGAGGAGACAAGGTGGGCGTGGATAGATGAAATAGTTACCACACTAGCCCAGGAATAGTAATAAGGGTGGGTTCAAAAGCTAGGCGCAATATTCCTATTTCCATCACGCGCAGGACATTACCAACTCTACACAGACCCGTGGTGACCCCTGATCCTGACCACTAACGCACATTAACACTTGCCCCTACCAGGATCAATCAATGATATACCCCAGGAAACATCGAGGGCTAGCTGCTCGGATGGGTGGTCGGTGCCCAGTGCATTAAATACAGAATGTGAATGCTGTTATTGATCAGTCCCAAAGACATATGAGGATATCTCTTGAAAGGACATCCAAATCGCAAATACACACTCACAAATGTAGTTTGACAAATTAAAATGCGCCTAACAACTAATACATTCCTTGTATGGGTCTCAGTATTAGTAAACACTAAGTATGTACTGTTTCATTTATTGAAGTTGTTAATCTGAACTGGTATGTACTATTTCTTAGAACATCAAATTGCTTTTTGTACTTCTGTTGCAGTTCAGGTGTTTTGGGGTGTTTTTAACTTTTTAATTTTGTTTGTTTTCTCTGTTGGCTCATATCACCCATCTCATCTTCCATAACATTCACATATCACTTAATTTGATATGCAAATAGATCTAAAAACCATCTGGGCTGGATTGTAGGGCATCACAACACAGGTTCCAGAAGGACATTGATGCTCTACAATTCCATGTATTAGCTTTCTTTTGCCCTCAATACAATATTTTATTGTATAACTCTACAATCTCAGGCTCAGTGATTATGAGGAACCCATCAGTTGTTGCTCCTGCAGTAGTCTGCAATGAGCCCCACCACTGCATGGTGGCGTTGTCAACCGCTGTGACCCCTGTTGCTGACAAGCAGTACCAGGTGGCAGCATGCTACCAAGAACAGTCCCGAGCTGTGTGCAACAACCATGGGACTCAGGTTCAATGGGCTGTAGGCACTGATTCTTATACACACCAGCAAGAGTCATGAGAATCTGTGTGGGCAGTCGGTAAGGAGTGAGGGCGATAGGTCACCAGTAGGTGAAAAGGAGTTGATGCCAATAAAGCACAGCTTCTTCACTGTCAATCTTGCGTGACTTGTCTTCCCTTTCTTCCTTATGAGTTTGTTGAGAGGGACACCCAGTGGGAACTGACAGACAGTTGTCAGAACACACCTGGGGAGAGTATTGGTATCCGATGCTCTGACGGCTGAGTCACCGTCATTATTACACAGGGAATGCCCTGTGGTTTGAGGAATCTCAACGGTACATTTCATTCCTCAAGCAGAGCATGCGATAATCCATCCCATGGCTGGTATCAACGTGCTACCACTTTTCAATCAAGAAGCCAACTGGTTGCCAAGCTATGAGAATGGTTGGCGTCCATTTTGGTCGCAAGGAGATTGTTGGTGCATCAGCTGCAACCTCCTTGCAACTAAAATAGTCACATGGAGATTGGTGGCCTCGGAAGACCACATTGCAACCACTTGCGACCACGAACCAGCATTTGACGACCACCTATGTTTTCTGGTAGCAAGATCGTCGCAAGCTTAGTGTGACTAGGGTATAACATGGCCGTCATCTCATTGATAAACAACCTACACGGTGTTGACACGTGACCTTTCGGTTCAGACATCACGTCGGGTGCACACTGCCCTCACCTCATTAGCGACCATTACCGTGACTACTAAGTAGATCACTGTGCATCTGGATTAGCGCTAAGTACCTTCACATCTCCAGCCGATCCACTGTGCGGGAAGCGATGCAGTGTGGGTTGTGGCTTGTCGGTGTTAAAGGACAATATTCCCCTACCTAGAACCTCAGTTTATCACTTCCGGTGTATGACTCAAAATGGGTTCTACTCTGGTCCAAGTGACCAAAGTTAGTAAAAACCATTGAAGTTAATATGAAATATGTAACAAAACATAAAAGTTACAACCCGTACATGGCGAAGCATCAGTGGCGTACTATGATGCTTGTTGGCAGTGCCAATTAACAGAGGATTAGGGTGATCAGAATGAGCCTAAGACTTAACCGCCATTTGGTATTATATATGGATTGCTATCTAGTAAGCTTCGGTTGGCCAAGTCGTTTGGGGTATGTGTAGTTGGTCATACATTTCTGTGCTCTATTTTACCTGTTTGAAATGTCATATTTGAGTCTGATATGTTTAACCGCTGTATGACACCTGATAGCTGACCAATGGAACTAAGGCACACGTGACGTCACAGCATGATTGGGATAACATAATGGGGCTGTCACACTACGACCTATGGCATTAGCATATGCCGGTGTATGAGGTTTTCGACCAATATGCCGTCATACGCCATCACAGGTTATGCATAGGTTGGGCATAGGTTGGGGATACACCATATATGCTCTTCATACGCTGTCATACGCCAAGCCACCGAGAAAGTTTTGTGCATGTTCAAAATGTTCAGAGTAAGCCAGCATATGCCTCATACATTGCTCATATGCTAGATGTATACTAGGTGTATGCTGGCATAGGTTATGCATAGGTTATGGGTAGGTCGGCACAGGTTAGGCATACGATTGACCTGTCAATCACAACGGTCACGTCACATCACAGAACGCTGTGCATAGGTCGGGTTACCCTTTGAATACGCCACCGTAGGCTAGTGGTAGGTTACGTATAGGTTACTTATAGGTTACCCATACACTTCAAAAGCTTCCGCAGTGCACAAAGGTTGGCTTACAATGACCTATAACGTTTTTCAAATTTGTGTGGTAAGTGACACATACACCGCCGCCATAGGTCGTAGTGTGACAGCCCCATAACTTTATTCTGAGCAGCCCCATGAGGCATTACATAACAGCGTGTGTCCTCGCAAGAGCTGAAAAGAACAAGGTCATGGTGTGATCGCGGTCAAATTTAGTAGTGAGATGGATGAGGCGAGACAATTGAGTAAGGCGATAATTAAGTGAGAAAATTAATATAGTAACTAGTGGGTGGCATTTAGTTAATTAATATGATAAGTATAATATACATGAATACTTGATATTTAGGTTAAATGTTAATTAATTAAATATAATGAATAATATTATGATATAATACATGTTAAGTTATATAATATAGTGATTAACTCGGGGAGTGGGTGGGTGGGTAAAAAGGTTGTAGTGGTCAGTCCGGTGGTGGGGAGCAGAGTGACCAAGTAGGGGTTAGCAGCTGAGTACCTGAAGTAATGGAGGGCTGTGATTGGCCGAATAGGGGGACAACAGGGGTGAGTGGGGTGAGGGAGGAGGGTCCAGTGCGTTGATTGGCATGTGCTGTATGATTGTCCCCCGCCGTACGCCCCCCCCCCCAGCCCCCCATTGGGCCTGTCGTGGGGGTTGATACAACTGGGAAATATTGTGCCTAGATCATGATTAACTGCCATATCTCTTGCATTCCGGACTAGTGTGTTAACCATTACACCACCTCGGCTCTCTCATGGCATCACCCTATCCATGCTTACCTGTCTATGTGGCTCCTTGCCTGATAAATCAGTGCAGATTACTATACCAGGAGTTAAGGGGCAAAACCCCATAAACGCCAATAATTGAGATAAATATTCAAGCCAAACCGTCAAAAGATCCCTTTTTATTGTTTGGTTGTTTGTTGTTGTTTTACGTCCTAGCAACATCTAAGGTCATATCAGAAAATTCCTATTTGTGTTCATTGCTCCATAACCTTTTCATCACAACGTTGAATTAGTGACCATTAAAATCACTATCATGTAAACCTCTGTTATTTTAAGTAAATTGTTGGCTTGCCATTTACAGGGATTTGCGGTTCAACTCTTCATATATCAATCGCTAGTTATGGCAAACATGTGATGCTCATGCTTCTGTGCCTTGGATGTCTTAGTTTCTTTTTATTTTGGGAAATAGACTGTCTTACTCTTTGTGTATGAGTTATGGTAGGCATTATGTTATGCATACATCTTCTTTGCCGTCAGATGCCTATGGACACAATTATGCACTGGGGTGGAAGACGAAGGAGTGAGTCACAAACTCAGGGGAAATCATCCCTAATTAGGGGAATGAATGGGTGCAGGAAGTTTGAATATACAGCTACATATCAGCAGAGCGAGTCTGTCAATTCCCAATCACATAGCCACACTGCCAAACAGCCGCACATGTACATAGCTACACAGCCACACATCCAGTCATCACCACAGGCACACAACACGCAGCCACATAACCACACAACCACACAACCACCCAGTCACACAGCCACACAGCCACACAGCCCCACAACCACATAACCACACAGCCAATCATCACCACAGCCACACCGCCTCGCAGCCACACAGCCACACATACTCCCAGCCACACAACCATCCACACTCGCACAACCACCCAGCAAAGTAGCCACACAGAAACCCAGCCACACAGCCAGACAGCCACACAGTCACCCAGCCACACAAGTACACAACACACATACACATATATACATCAACACAGCCAGAGAGACACACATCCACACATACACACATACACACGGACACACTATCACATGACCACAGAACCACACAGCCACACAGCCACACAACCACACAGCCACACAGCCACCCATCCACATACCAACTCAGCCACACAGCCACACAAAAACACAACCACACATCCACGCAGACACACATCCACACAGACAGTTACACAACCACACATACCGAGAGACACACAGACCCACAACCACCCAGTCAGCCAGCCACACAACCACTATACCACATGTCCACACATCCACACAACCACATTGCCACACAGCCACTCAGCCACACAATCACACCCCCACACAGCCACACATCCACACAGGCACACAACCACACATCCTCACAGCCACACAACCACACAACCATACATGCACACCTCAACACAACCACACAGCCATACAGCCACACAGCCACACACCCATCCACTTCCGCCCATCCACATCCACACAGCGACACATCCACACATCCATACAGCCACACACCGCCACACTGACACACATCCACACAACCACACAGCAGAACAATGGTTGCAAACTGAATGCCTCCAACTATATGCAGATGACACAGTCATATACACAAATGGCACCGCATAAGAGGAGGTAATAACTAAACTAAATAAACTCCTACTAAAACTAGATGAGTGGTGTGAGTCCAACAAAATAGCCATCAACACAATCAAATCAAAAACAGTACTCTTTTCAACATAAACAACACTGCAAGTTAGGAAACCAAACATTAGAAAATGTAGACCATTACAAATACCTAGGCCTTGAGTTGGACAGCCAACTAAACTACAACCTATGTATACATCAAATTATCCAGAAAGTAAACCACAAACTGTGGCTATTTGCAAAGCTAAGAGACTACATGACACAAGAAATGTTAATAAAAATATTCAAGGTCATGGTGCTCCCCTATTTTGATTATGGAGATGTAAACTACATGGGTGCGAGAAAAGAACTCCTAAAAAAACTGCAAATACTGCAGAACAGAGCCCTAAAAATCTGTCTAAGAGTAGACAAACTGCACCCCACCTATGACATACACAAAAGAACCAAAGTGAAATTACTAGAAAATAGGAGAATAATTCATTTGAAAACATTAGCATATAGCTATAGTCAAAACATTAAACTTCTAACAAAACCACAAAGGGCTACTAGAGCAAATAATGCGCCACTACTAAAGCAGACCAGAAGCCAAATAAAAGCTCATGAGAGAAGCCTCCTGACTTAAAAACTTACAAAAAATATCTGTGCAAAATAAGGCTAGGAAACCCCCACTAAGCTGCACAGCAAAGGGGCATGTGATATGTCACGGCCCACCAGCGGGATGCCAATGGAAGGTAACCATGCCAAAAGTAGCCAGATAACAGACCACACAGCTAGGTACATGTCTATGACATGTAAATAGGAGTAAGCAAGTCTAGTAATAAGAGTAGAACAAAATAAAATACATATATGCCAAGACAATTAAAAAAAACAGGTCCATGGTCCTTGGAACACTCTCCCAGACCAAGTGATTGAAGCACCAATGGAAGAAGCATCTGAAAGAAGGCTGGATAGACAATGGAGAGGACACCCACAATTATATGGCTTCAGGGCATGGTCCAACTCCATATGTGTGCAAACATTCGTTAGAATATCACGCATTCTAGATGCATCGTAAAATTGTTGGCACAATGCCATAACATCTAGGAACATATGAATTTAGATGCATGTGTGTGAATAAGAACAACCCATCCACACCGTCATATTTATGTCCATGGAGTGTTCACTGTTGCTGAAGCAGAGAGTGTTTTGTGAAGTGTTTATCCGGAGGGCCCTGGCCAGCTGAGATGGCGGTGGCGGAACTCGTTAAAGTATCTGATTTCCCCAAGGTCAAGGCCGCATTTAAAGTGCTAGCTGACTTAGTTCACGCTGCGCGTTTCCCACCAGTCCCAACCCGCGCACTCCATCCGCTTCCGGTGATGGTGCAGTCACACTACGACGTGTTTTCCGGCGTGCCGCCAATGCGCAAAATATTTGCTAGCACGCGAGACACATCTAACTTTTCGGCATTTTGGGACAAAGTTTGACGGGCCGCAACGTGTTAGTGACGGGTTGGTGGGCCGCTATTGACACATTTTTTGCGCATTATTGGCGCGTTTTTGGCGCATTATTGGCGCATTATTGGCGTGTTGGTAGCATGCAAATGGCGTGTTGGTGGTGTGTTGGTGGCGTGTTGGTGGCACGCCGGTGGCATGCAGGCAGCGTGTTGGTATCGTGTTAGTACCGTGTCAACGCGTAGACAGCCGCCATCAACAAGTCAAGACGTGCCGGGAACACGTCCAGACCCGCCACCAGCATGTCCAGACGCGCCGGCAACACGTCCACCGCGCCGAGAAACGCAGGAGCAATGCCAATGGCGCGCCCACTCCCCGTCGATGGGACGTTGACGATGCGCCAACGGAACGGTCATATTTTGGAAAAAAAAGGCCAACGTTAACCGACGTTGATCAGCGTTCTGCCAGCGTTCTGCCAGCGCGCCTGCAACGCATTTTGACGTGCTGGTAACGGGTCCATAACGCGCCCCCAACCCGTCGGACCGCGTCGGTCCGCGCCAAAAGTTGTGTGCAAGCACAAAATGATCGGCGCCACCTGGCGTGCGCCGACGCGTGCCGACGTGTCCATTCACACGTTGCTATCACTCAACGTGTACCGATGTGTACTGACACGCCGTCAACGCGCCGGTAACACGTTGCGACGCATCCCGACGTTTCGCCCCAAAACCCAACACTTTGGCACGCATTGTCCAACGTTGGTGAAACACGTCGTCGTGTGACTGCGCCATTATGGGGAAGCGCCGGGGAAAACATTGCCTATTTACTGCAAAACATAATGTGTGGGTTTGACTGGACGCGGTAGCGGAATCGGTAAGAGCACCGGGTTCCTGTGTGGAAGGTCAGCAGGTTTGAATCTCGGTTGAGTCAAAACGATGACTTACATAATTGATATTTGTCGCTACCTAGCCTGGTGCTCGGCATTGGTACAAGAGAACAAGAACTGGATACCTCACTATCAATAGTTGAGAGATATAGTGGAGATTAAAAGATGAAAAAACAGCAAACATCTCTCCATAAATAGGATCTTAGTTCTCAATATTGGCTAAAAGTCACTCACTCACTCAGTATCAGGATAATTTGACTGAGTGGGATATCAGGTCATTGTGCTGGCGGCCTGGTCTCCAACTGGGGTAGCTCTATAAAGTTGACAGTAGTGTGCGCTGTCACAAGTTGGTACTCAACCGGATCTGACTTTAGATGTCAGGATATAAAGCTCCGACAAAGAAACCAGGAGGTTCTCTCGACTACTATCTTGTTAAAGCAGCTGTCACATATCACCGGATTGAGCAATGGACAGAATTGTCTAGTCTGGTGGTGATAAGTATCAAAATGTATTAAAATGTGTCAAAGTGTTGCGACATCGGGTCTATGAACGGACATGAAACAG